>OX376165.1:17087988-17117396 GCA_947363495.1 Euzophera pinguis
GGTTCTCATACACCACCACCTCATGATGTTTAGAGGCTGCAAGGGCACCTACGTAGTCACTGGTGTTGCCCTTCATGTACGCCACGACCATTGCGTCCACACTGATCTTCTTAGGAGTGGAGGATTCCCCCTGGTCTCGCCCCCCCATCGCCGACAGCGCCCTACATGCCTGTTGAAATTCCGTCACTTCGTCGCCGGTGCTGAACAGTGCAACGATTTTGTTTTTCGCTCTCACTATTCGGCACCGCTGACCCTCTACGGTGACGGTAGGCATTGTGTCGTACACTTTGCGACGCATGGTGGTTTTAAGGGTGCTGCCGTTCAGCAGGAGGCCGAGACCCGGCGAGATTCTGACATTTGTTTTCGCTCCGGCGTTGCAGAAGGCTATGCCCAGCCTCTCCGAGTTGTTATCCATGAACAGGGCAACTCCTCGGAGGCTGATTCCTGGCTTCCCCGTTTCACCGCAGCTGAGGAACGAGAATGTTTGCGGCCCTGTTTGTGATGTTTGTGGTGTTATCTGTGTTTGTGGAGTTATCTGTGTTTGTGTAGTTGATGTGGATGGTTGTGAGTGTGTTGGTGTTGGCATTGATGTTTGAAGAGTGCTATTTCTTGCTGACGCTTTTTGTGCGACTTCCTCCATGAAGTTTAATAGATGGGGTCTGGTCTTTTTCGCGTGCAACAGCTCCTTCATGTTGTGTTTTGTTAGTTTGGTGTCCGTTTTGCACTCCAAGTTGTACCGGGGTATTTGGAATCTAGGGCATTCGAGCAACAAGTGGTTCACCGACTCGGTGATGTTCGGGTCGCACTCACATCCAGGGTTTTCTTTCAACCTGAACCGGTGTAAGTACTCACCAAAACCGCCGTGTCCCGTCAGGACTTGGGTTTGATAGTGGGTCATCTTTGTTTCCCTTATGACGCTGTAGGCTTTGCTTACATCCGGAAAGAAAGTTTTTGTGACCGCGCCCTTTGGTGAGGAATCGTACCTGGCTTGCCATTTATGTATTGATTCCTCCCTGATCTTTCTCCTGACGTAGGATAGCGGCACTGCCGCGTAGTCGGGTGTATGGGCTGGTTTTAGAGCCCCTTCTTTTGCTAGCTCGTCTGCCCTTTCATTTCCCTCCGTGCCTACGTGCGCTCTGAGCCAGAATAGGCGTACCTGTCTCCCCTGTGTTTGGATTTCCGCTATGCACTCTTTGATGGATTTTGCCAGAGGGTGAAGGAGCTTTGGGCCACTCAACATTTCCAGCGACGATCTTGAGTCGCTTAAAATGTTTATCATTGCCACTCCGCTTTCCTTAGCCCTGGCGACTGCTCTGTGGAGTGCATATAGCTCTGACTGGAACACCGTGCATGAGGGGTCAAGCGTGAAAGTCTCGCTGTGGGACTCTGATCCTTTCTCCCACCATGTTAGAGCAGCTCCTACCTTGCCCTCCATCTTACTGCCGTCAGTGTAGACTTGCGGTCCTGTAATGTGGAGTGCATCCTGGGTTGCTTGGGTCATGTCCTCGAGGAGGTCATATTCGATAGTGACCTGTGTTGAGGGATGTGGCAGGGATGTTGTCTGCACCCTCTCCTCAAGTGTACGACCTGGCGGGAGGTAGTCCAGCGAGTATCCTTTTTTCGCTTCGTACAGGGACGCTGTTTCCTGTATGCGCAGATCTAGAGGGAGAATTCCCGCTAGAACCAGTGCCGCGTTCAACGATGTTGTTCTGTACGCTTTGCTGATTCTTTGCGCGAAACCCCTTTGGAGTGCATTTATTAGTTTCAGGTTCATCTGAAGCTCAGTTGCTTTTGCCCATGCGCAGGCCCCATATGTCATTATGGGCTCTATCACTGCGACGTAGATGGTCCTGATGATCTCTTTGTTCAGTCCCCAGGTAACCTTCGCTGCGCACGCCAGTTGCTTATATATGTTTGTGGATCTTTTGCATATATCCTGGACGTGCTTGTTGAAGTTGAGGTTACTATCGATGGTAAGTCCGAGGATTTTGATCTCGTCCACTAGGGCCAACGGGGTTCCAGACATTGTTATTTGTGGGTAGTTAAACTTCAGTTTCTTTGTTAGCAGCATTGCGTGTGTTTTATGTGCTGCGAAGTTCAACTTGTTGTCTTTACCCCAAACAACTGTCTCTCCCAGGACCCTGTTGATGGGATCGACCATCTCTTCTATGGACTTTCCAGAGAACACCAGTATACCGTCGTCTGCGAACGCTTGGCAGTAGACTTCCTCGACCGATAGTTTTTGCAGGAGGGGATCCAAGATGATATTCCAGAAGGTGGGGCCTCCTATTGAGCCTTGGACGCATCCTTTGGTTGTTTCCCTTTCACTGGTTTCTCCTGCATAGTTGACGACTATCTTCCGGTCTTTGAGGTATGATTCCACCGCAAGGTACAGATTTCTCGGGCATTTCCTGAGCAACAGTTGTTGTTTGAGAGCCGGCCACCACGCGTTGTCGAATGCCCCCTCTATGTCCAGAGAGACAATAATGACGGACTTTTGCAGCTCCATCTCGGTTCTTACGTGTCTCATAAGGTCGTAGAGGGCGTCCTCGGTTCCGCGCTGCGGCATGAACCCGTACTGCTTTTTGCTGAGAGTTGGAAGTAGGTGCCATTGTAGTCTACCCACCAAGAGCTTTTCCACTATCTTCCCGAGCACTGATAAAAGTCCTATGGGGCGATAGGATTTCGGGTGAGTGTAGTCTTCTTTGCCCGGTTTGGTTAGGATGACCACATGGGCGATTTTCCAGAGCTTGGGGAAGTATGATAAGGCTAGGCATTTGTTCGCTATTGCCATAAATATCCTCCTTTCGCAACGGATCGCCCGGGCGCATATGTCCGAGGTTAACCCGTCCGGTCCTGGTGCCTTTTTGGGATTCTGTGCTTTTAGCACTGTCTCCAGTTCGGCCTCCGTGAACGGGGGGTCATCCTCTTTCAATTCTTCCAACTGTTCAGGGTTTCTGCTCACTATGGTTCGGATATTTGTGTGATGTGGTGTGTCGGTTGTCACCGTGTCATCGGGATAGAAAGTTTGTGCTAAGAGATCGGCGGACTTTTTCGGATCTAATGTGTTGCCTTCCGGTCCCCTTAATAGCACTTCCTCTTTTCTACTAGATGTTTTCCTGATGACCCGGTAAATTCCGTCCCACATACTTTCCTTTTCCTGTGTGGTGCAGAACTCCTTCCAGCTTTTTGTTTGAGCTTTGGATACCGTTTCGGCGTAGTTTGCTTTTGCCTCGCGGTATTCCTGCAGCACGTGGTCCACTCGGTGGGGGGCAGCGTTGCGTATCCTTCTCTTTTTACGGATAACGTCTTTTTTGAGCTGCTCTATCTCCTCGTTCCACCACGGGGGGGTAGCTTTCCTTCTCTTGGAGCCTATCTTCGGGATTGCGGCGTCGCATGCTTCCCGAATTGCTGCTGTGTAGGCTTCAACAAGGACGTCCATTTCCTCTCCGGTCTTCGCCATTTTGATCCTGCTAGGTGTTAAGTCCTTCTCCTCCAGGGACCGCCGCAGGTGCCCATCGAACACAGACCAGTTCGCCTTTTTTGTGTTGTACACCCTGGTTCCCGATGAGGCTGCCGGTTGAAGCCTTTCTCCGAGTTCCAGTGAGTACGTCACGGCGTGATGGTCTGAGCTTGGTGTCAGCGTTTGATCGACCCTCCACGACTTAACTTTTCCTAGAAGAGAAGTACTGCAGGCGGTTACGTCGACTATACTCTTTCTAAGCCTGCCTTTGTAGGGGGCTTCAAACGTAGGCGTTGATCCGGTGTTGAGGATGTGGAAGTCCATTTCACCCAGGAAATTGTTGTACGCTTCCCCTCGCTCGTCGTTGTCGGAACTGCCCCACCATTGGCTCCAGGCGTTTACGTCGCCTCCCACTATCAGTTTGTCTGTATCGAGCTTTCGGCATGCTGCTTTGGTTCTCTCAATATACGGCTCTATATCGACTTCCCCGTCGTAGTAGACTGAGACTACTCCAAGTTTCAGGTTTCCGGCCATAATGATTGCTGCCGATTCCGTTTCGGTCACCAGCTGGGGGTCATTAATGATTCTCAGCCGGTCATCGAAGACGATTATCGCTGCTTTTACATTTGTCTGCCTGTTGAGAGTGCACTGGATGACTTTAGTGCCGGGGTATTGCTTTAACGTGCCTCTGGATCCCACATAGGGCTCCTGTACCAGTGCTATAGCTGTTCCCCGTTCTCCTGCTTCTTTCAGCAGTTCGGCAGTGGCTTGCTTGCAGCGTCCAAGGTTGGCTTGGATGATTCCCAACCTCGTTCCTGCCGCTACGGGGGGTGTGTCTGTGCCGTTACTGTTTTGGTCGCCTTTAGCAGTATGCTATCTTGGAACGGGCTATCCTGTCCCACACTTGTCTCTCAGGGCATTCTTCGCTGAATGCCATGTGTGGAAAGGTTTGGTTGTCACCCTTTGCCTTTTTGCAGTTTCTGCAGTTTGGTGCCCCTCTCTCTTTTCGGACGTTGCATTCCTGCCATGAGTGTTCTCCTCCGCAAAAGTTGCAGAATTGCTTCGTTTCACGGCAGTGTGCTTTTGTATGTCCGAACCCGAGGCATTTGGGACATTGTACGAGCGGGGAGTGATCCTCCACATCTCTCTTCTGGAGATCTATGTGGACCGATCCCGCTTCGAGCATGCGGCGATGTAGTTCGGGTGATACTTCTATGATCAGATGGCATTGGAGCTCGTTCCTTGCTCGTTTTCTGTACCTCACTCTTATGGATGACTGGTCTCCCTTCAGGCCCTCAAAAAGTTTCTTGTTTTGGGCTTTTAGATTTTCGACTATTTCGTCATCCTTGAGGTACGCCATGACGTTGCTGATTTTTATTTGTGGGTTTGACGGTTTAGCCTCATGAACCTGAAGGTTCTTATTTTTTTTTATTTGGGTGTGTATTTTCGTAAGTTCTTCCCTGCCCTCACAGCTCAGCAGGACCCTGCTATTCTTGGCCTTGCGGATTCGGTCCACCTTAAGCCCCGTGGTTTTCAAATCCAGGGTTGTTCTGATCGTCTCGATCACTTTCTCCCCGGTATTTTGGGGGTCGGTGCTCGAGACTATCAGAGTATGATTGGAGGCTGTCTGGGGGACCATACTCGCTACTGCCGCATAGGTTCTGGTGGGCTGTGCTGGCGTGGAAGTGCTTTTCCTAGAGAAGGAGCTGTTGTACCACTCCATTTTTTTATTAAGGGCCCTTGACTGGTCTGCCACTACCGCGACGTCGGCCCTCAGAGGTTTTATGATACCCTCAATTTGGGCCGCCGCATCGGCAACAACTATCTCCGAGCTTAAGGGCCTCTCGTTTACTGGATGTGATGCCTGGTTAGGTTAGGTTAGGTTAGGTTAGGTTAGGTTAGGTTAGGTTAGGTTAGGTTAGGTTAGGTTAGGTTAGGTTAGGTTAGGTTAGGTTAGGTTAGGTTTTTTTTTTTTTTTTTTTTTTTTTTTTTTTTTTTTTTTTTTTTTTTTTTTTTTTTTTTTTTTTTTTTTTTTTTTTTTTCTAGTCTCTCTGACTAAGCCAGAGCCTATGGTACTTTGAGCCTGATTCACGCCAGTTCTCTCATGTATGCTTCTCGCACTTTCTTACTTCATACTATGTCCTTTCATACATCTATCTTTTTTAAACCATTGCGAGTGGGATGCTCGCCTTACTTTTCTATTCTAGCTAATATATTTCTTTTCTTTTTTATTTGGGTGAGTGGTAGTCAACACAATTTTTCCTTTATTTTCCAACGTGTATAACAATTTAACTCTTTCTTTATTAGATATTACTATTTACATAAAAACTTACCAACAATTCATGTTTACTTAACTTTATCTAATTTCTAGTTGTTAACATCTTCTTTATTTATTTACTACAATTATTATTATGCTATACTTATGCTAGTTTATATTTTAGTTCCTTATGTATTATTACTACATGTTTTTCTTATGGTGCTATATAATATGTAACAATATTATTGCATCATAGTTTTATTACCATTTTGTTTATTTACTATTTTCATTATATATATACTATATTCTAAGAAGCTTTTTCTACATTTATCTATTATTATGCCTGGAAGACTTGCTACAGTAATTTTTTGTCCAATTTTTTGTTCTGTTTCTTGCCTTTGGCGACCAAACATTGGGCACTCAGTCAGGAGATGTGAGATCGTCTGCTCACTGTCGGGGTCACATGTACATGACGGATTGTCCCTACACTTAAAACGATGTAAATACGCAGCAATGCCACCGTGTCCAGTCAACATTTGTGTGATGAGCCCTTTCGGATTTAACTCGCGTACAGTTTTATACGCTATGGACGCGGACGGGAAAAACAGCTTTGTGGTTCCCGCGGTTTCGCCCGTGTTGTATCGATGATCCCATTCCCTTAGCGAATCCTCGCGTATAATTCGCTTCATATGTGAAATGGGACACAAGTCGTAGTTTGGTTTTCTTTTGGAGCCTACAGCAGCATCTTTCGCAAGTTGATCGGCTCGTTCATTCCCCTCCAAACCCGCATGTGCCTTAATCCAAAATAATTTTATTGTTTTATTTTGTTGCCTTATATATTTTATGTTTTCTTTACTTTCGAAGGCCAGTGGGTGGAGGGAGTATGCGTTCGTAACCGTTTGTAGAGCGGACATAGAGTCGCTGTAGACTCCAAAAGTACTCGCCTTGAGTTTTTTAGCTATCCTCGTTGCCTCGCATATCGCCAGAAGCTCAGCCTGATACACCGTACAATATGCCGGCAAGGTGAGTTTAACGGCTCTTGTCTCTGCAGCACCTTTCCATATGGAGATGGCCGCTCCCACCTTTCCGTCAATTTTGCTACCGTCGGTGTACATTTTGACCTCGAAGTAACTGTTTTCATCAAGGCGTTGCTGGTCTATCAGGCTGAGAAACTCCAGGTCGATACGCTCGGCAGGGTGAGGGCAGTCTGTTGCTGGTGTCTTCCGCTCGATCTCCCTATCCGCCAGCCCGGGCAGGGGTGCCCCCTTCTTGATCCTGTACAGGGATGATGCTTCCCGCACTCGAAGATCGAGAGGGAGCAGCCCCGTCAGCACGAGTGCAGAATTGAGGGATACCGTGCGGTAGGCCCCGCAAATTTTCTGGGCAAAACCGCGTTGGACAGCGTTTAGTTGCTTTTTTATGCCAATTTTTTCCGCCGCATGTCCCCATACGCTGGCTGCATATAGTATAACTGGTTCCACGGCGGCATTGTAGATCATTCTTATGATTTCCGGGCCCAATCCCCAACTCGTTTTTGCCGCTTTGGCCAGCTGTTTGTATATGCCTAGCGCCTTCCTACAAGTATTTGTGACATGTGTATTAAATGTTAGTTTGTTGTCTATTGTTACCCCCAATATTTTTATCTCCTCTCTGATGTCAATGTCGCCACCACCCATTCTGAGTCTAGGTTGGTCAAATTTAAGTTTCCTCGTTACTACCATAGCGTTTGTTTTGTGTGTGGCGAAGTTTAGCTTGTTTTTAACTCCCCATTTCTTGACCCTGTCGAGTATGGCATTTGCTTGCAGCTCAATTTCCAGGGCCGTATTCCCATCAAACACTAGCACCACGTCATCGGCGAATGCATTACAGAAGATCCCCCTCTCTTCCATGTCTCTCAGCAGCGGATCCAGAAGGAGATTCCACAGTATTGGACCCGCTATCGATCCCTGTACACACCCCTTGTTGGTTTTTACTGTCGCTTCTTCGCCACCGTACCTAATTTTGACTGTCCGATCTTTGAGGTAGTCATCAAAAACCTTTCTGATATTTGCAGGACACTTTTCCTCCGCCAATCTTAGCTTTATTGCAGGCCACCAGGCGTTGTCGAAGGCTCCCTCTATGTCCAATGAAACCAAGGTTACGATTTTTTGTTCTTCTTCTACCTTAGTTTTTATGTGCTGCATTAGAACATAGAGAGAGTCCTCGGTGCTCCTCTGTGGTACAAAGCCGTATTGTCTTTTACTCATTTTTGGCAGGAGATAATGCCTTAACCGGGCCACCAGCATCTTCTCAAAGATCTTTCCAAGGACCGATAGCAGCCCAATGGGTCTATAGGATTTGGGAGTTGTGTAGCTCTCCCTACCAGGCTTTTTAAGAACTACAGCTACGGCCTCCTTCCATGCGTTTGGGAAACATTTGTGTTCGAGACATTTGTTTATGAGCTCCAAGAATAACTCTGGTTCGCTTTGTATGAATTTGGAACAAATGTCTAATGTAAACCCATCTCCGCCAGGTGCCTTCTTCGGGTTAAAGGACTCTGCAGCCGACTTCATTTCCAGCATGGTGAATGGCGGGTCGCAAGTGTCTTCTTGTTTGCCATCATTCATTTCGTTTGCCTTTGCTCTAATGCTTTGATGAATGGATAAGTCGTTGCTCTCCGAGTCTTCCGGATAAAAGGTTTCTGCCAGGTATTTGGCCGAGTCCTTTATGTTTAGGATTTTGCCATTTTGCTCTAGTGGGATGTCGTCTTCTCTCTTAGTCGTCCTTCTCAATACTCTGTATATCCCCTCCCAAACCCCCTCTCTATCTTGCTTCTCACAGAACTCCCTCCAACTTTCCGTCTGAGCCCTCACCGCCCTATCTTCATACACTTCTTTCTTTTCCAGGTACTCTTTTATGACTGCGTCTCTACGTGTAGGCGCAGCGCACCTGATTCGTCGCTTCAGCCTCGTGACCTCCAATTTCATCGCTGCGAGTTCTTCGGACCACCACGGCACGGTAAGTTTTTCTTTACATTTTTTCCTGGGTATTGAGTAATTACAAGCCTCAGTTATTATTGTGTTTATTCTACTTACTATTTCGTTAATTTCTTGTTTAGTTTTGATGTTTTTAATTTCTGTATACGTTATATTTTCCCGTGCTTTTAATTCATTAATTTTCTCTGTAAATTTATTCCAATCCGCTTTTTTGGTGTTATATATCCTAGTTGTTCTACTAATTTCTTTTCCCTTTTCTCTTTGCATTTTTATGTTAAAAGTTATGCCGTTGTGGTCCGAATTTACTAGATCCTCGTCAACCCTCCAGTTCTCTACGAGATCCAACATATCTCTCGAGCATGCCGTCACGTCTATAAAGCTCTTGAATCTTGTCCCTCCCCGTACGGTATCAAAAGTGTGTATCCTGCCAGTATTTAGGATGTGAAGGTCCAGTTCGTGGAGGGTATCCGCCATCTCTACACCCCTGTGGTCGATCTCTGGGCTTCCCCACCAGGAACTTTTGGCATTACCGTCCCCACCTATCAATATATGCTTGGGTTTCAGGGTTTTGACGATCTTTTCCAGTTCTTCCAAGTAGGGTCCTATCGGTTCACTGGGCTCATAGTAATAAGAGACCAATGCGAGCTTTCCATCCTTGGTTAGTATTTCGATTACGGCTGTGTTTATGGTGTTCAGCGTCGGATGTTGTATTACCGTTAAGTTTGGATCAAAAACGGCAATCGCTGCTTTAACCCTGTTATCGCTGTTTTTATTCGTTTGGAAAACTCGCATTCCCTGCCGACTTCCCATTCTTTTTGTACTGTCGACGAAGGGCTCCTGTACAAGCGCCACAGTGAGCTTTCGCCTTTCCGCCTCAACACAGAATTCACTCATGGCCAGCTGTTTCTTCTGTAAGTTCGCTTGCGCGATCCTCCAGAAGGTTCCCGGTGAGGTGCCCTTAGCAATACGCAACGGTCCGTCGCGCCGCTGCATCCCACTTCTGTCGTACCGGACACTCACTGCTAAATGCGTTATGCTCCACTTCTTTATATTTTGCTTTGGTGCAATTTCTACAGCTTGGCGGGATCTCTGCAAGCCGATCGGAACATTGAGCCCTCAGATGCGGCCCACCACAGTGACTGCATAGGTCCTCGGCTTCTGTACACATACGCTTTCCGTGGCCAAAGCCAAGGCAGCGCGTGCACTGGACCAACGGTGTCTGGTCTTCCACTTGGACACTCTGCACGTCTACCTGTATGCGGCCCCTTTCCGTAGCCCTCTGCCAGAATCTTGGCGACACGCTTATAACTACATGACGTAGATGTGGGTTCCGTGCTTTCTTCGTGTACTTTATCTCAACTTCTTTCTCACCCTCTTCCAAGTCCCGAAAAATTCCCCGGTTCTGGTTTTCAATACCCGGTTTTATATCTTCGTCTTTCACCATTGCCGTGACATTTTTGAGGACCAGTAGCGGGTTTCTATTTTTCATGTTTTCTACTTTTAAGTTGGTTTCACCCTTCTCTAGTCTTTCCTTTAATTTGTCTCTTTCTTCCGTTGTTCTCAGTCCCACAATTACTTTCTTGTCCTTTGCCTTTCTCAGGCTCTTCACCTCTATCCAGCCATCTTGGTCCTTCACCGCTTTCCTTATTTTGTCTATAACTTTATCCTCGTTTTCCTCGTCATTTTTGGAGGCTATCATCACCGAGTGGAGGGTCGTCCTATTTCTCGGTGCGGTACCTACCGATACTAATTTTGGTCGGTTTGATTCCCCTTCACTGGTGCTGGTCGCCACCTTTTCCATGACCACCCTGTGCCTTTCCAATTCTTCTCTTAGGACTGCCATTTGACTCCTGTTTTGCTCCATCATCTTGGCGTGTGCCTTCATCTCCGCCAAGTACCCGTCCATTTTCAGTTCACAAGTCGTCTGTCTGTCTGTAACTTGTCTGTCTTCCGTCTGTAGTCCGTCCGTCACAAGTCTGTCCTCCGTCTGTGTGTCGGCTGTCCGTCTGTTCGTTCGGTCCTTTTCCATCCTTTCCACTCTGTTCTGGATTGGGGAGTCTCTGAGGTCTGATGCTTTTCTTCCCCTGAGGGCGTCGAGTTGATCCTGGCTCTCGTTTATCATTTCATCAAACCTCCCCAAGACCTCTATCACTCGTTTTTTACATTCGCCTTTCATGTTTTTGGTGAGGTTTAACTGGTTTGTGGCATAAACGACCAGTTTCCGTGCTTCGGCTCTTTTATTTGCCATTTTTACAGGGAAGCTTTCCATTACGTAAGTGTTGTCCGCCGATTTTGTTCTCTTGGCCACGGAGCCAGCCCGCGTCCCGGGTTTATTTGTTTGAGCGTGCTTGTCATCTGCTACCTCAAATTTTTCCAGCATTTCCCCAATACTGCTCCTGCCCTCACCAGAAGTCACACTCCTAAGGGAGCTGTCCTTTGCCTTGAACTGTTTGGGGGGAGTCCTCTGCATTGTGAAGTCCTGCGCTAAAGCTCTGGTTTGTAAAAATTTTATACGACTGTCGCGCTGCTCCACAGAAGACCCAAGGGTCACCGGTAAGTGACTTTCCGGGTGGTCAATGATATATATATGAATCAATGACAAAAGAAGGAAACGAGATTCGAGAATTTTCAAGAAATTCTCTGTTAAATGTTAGTGCGTTTTGGCCGCCAAAGGCTCTGGTAGTCTCTAATTTGTAAAATACTCGTCAATGTACTTTAATAAGCAATCTGTATATATAAAATATAAAGTTGTCCTTAAAACTAAGACTCTACTGTATGGCTCTACACTTGTAGAGCTCGTTTATTATTACAGAGGTAGTGCTCGAAGAAACACTGTCAATGGCGAAAACCGCAGGCCTCTACGACCACGGGGAGCCGAGATATGTATCTATTAATGTTTGGTTAATTATTTATTTTATTTTTCAGGTGCAGTTTCTACACTCTTCCAGTCAGGATCAGGTAAGTAATGCTACCAATTTTGTATCTAATTTGTAGTATGTTATAGAACAATAACAAATCTAAAGAAAAAATTTTTCAAAATAAATAGCTCTATATAGAGTCGGGTTTTATCTCTACAAATAGAGTTCGTCAATCGGCGTCCTATGCCGCAAACCGCAAGTCTCTGCGACAACGGGAAGCCGCGATACCAGCGATTTGGTAAAAACAAAACAAAGGGTGATTTGTATGGTCACTTCAAGTTTGGCCCCAATTTTCCCGGTAACCAAGGACTATCGAGAGCCGGGAGCCTCACAGTCGATCTGCCTTCAACCTAGACTATCAAGATCCGGTGTCAGCCAAAAAGCCCCTCCCACCAAATTTTATCAATATCGGTTTAGCCGATTTTCCAATTGAGCAGAACAGAGCTCTCGACTCCACGTCTATCAGAGAAAACCGCAGGCCTCTACGACCACGGGGAGCCGAGATACAAATAATATAGTAATTTTAAAAAATAGCAAAATAATTTAATTAATTTAATTAATTTTAATCCTATCCTTTTTATTTCCAAACCAAATTCAAAATTCTGAAATGTTATATATAGTATATTTAGTCTACTAATTTTAAAAAGCAATTTCAATCTCAACGTACCAAGTTTAATCAGTTATTTAATTAATTTTAAGAATTTAAATTTGTTCCAAGATGTTAATTTGTATATTTTAATTTTTTATTTTCCCAGGAACCCCGGGTCACAGAAAGCCAGGAGCTTTACAGTTTTCCTGCTCTCAACCTCGGCTATCCGATTCCGACATAAAAAGTATAAAGTATTTTTGGAAGATTCTATCTCTTTTGGTGTAGTCAAAACTTAAATTTAGTATTATCTTCGGACTCCGAAGAGATAGGACAAGGATTACTTATATCCCCGGGACCGGGGGAACGCGGGCTATTTAAAAGGCTAACTGGAGTCCCGGAATTTGCAGGTTTCTAGGATTTAAAAGCAAAAACTAATTTAATTAATTCAAATCTTATCTTTTTCGTCTTTAAGCCAAATTCAAAATTTCAAAATGTTATATAAAGTATATTTAGTCTACTAATTTCAAAAAGCAATTTCAATCTCAACGTGCTAAGTTTAATAGGTTATTTAATAAATTTTAAGTTTTTTAAAATTGGTTAAAAATGTAAATTTATGTATTTTAATTATTTATTTTTAGAGGAACTACGGGTCACAGAAAGCCAGGAGCCTTACGGTTTTCCCGCTCTCAATCTCTGTTATCCGATTCCGATATAAAATGTATAAAATTTTTCGGAAGATTCTATCACTTTTGGTGTAGTCAAAACCTTTAATTTAGTATATCTTCGGACTCCGAAGAGATAGGATGTTGGTTACTTATATCTCTGGAGCCGGGGGAATGCGGGCTATTTAATGGTATCTATGAAATCCTGAAATTTGCAAGTTTTCAGGATTTAGGGGCTGAAAACTAATTTTTACTAATTTAATTTTATCTTTATAAATTTTGAACCGATTTTAAAGATTTAAAAAGTTTTACCGAGAGTTTTGAAGCTACTATTTTGACAGATATAATGTTATTTAAAAAAGTTTAATTTAAATTAGTTATTAATAGATTTAATAAAAAATGTACTTTTGTGAAAATTTAGAAAATTTCTAAACAAATTATTTTGAATTTCGTACCGTTCTATTGTATCCTGTGCTCCACTGCTTTTGAGATCCCCAGGGACCACGCGGCTCCAGGCACTCCAGAGATACAGCCCTCCTGAAACTCCTTTTTTAACTTCCTATATACCTCATATACTTTACATAAATAGATGCAATTAATAATTTTAGTCGATTGTGCACACCGAGCCTGTGCTTTCCTAATTTTTTCAAAAATTTTTTGTCAACGGACAACCGAATTTATAATTCCCCAAATTTCAGCTTTTTGCTATGTATATTATTTATTTTAGAAAAAACTACAGGACCAAAAATTATTCTTTCAGTACTAGAATTTTTGTTGCATTCGACTACTGGTTTTAGAAAATTTTGGATAATTTCGGTGAAATTCTCCAAAATCCCCAGGTATATTGTTACAATTTCCACCAATAGATGGCGGGATTTTGTTTACTATGTAAAAAACTCAATAATTAATGCGTTTTGGAAAATTCTTTTTGCCGAAATCTGTTATCTGAGAGCACATAAGACAATACAAACGTTTTCCCTTGGGAAAATCACAAGGGAAATATGAGAAAAAACAGGGGAAAAATTTAGAATTTTTGTAAATTTGGGAACTTTATTTCTTTAGAAGTACTGGGCCTAAAAATCTGGAATAACTTCTTAAACTATTCTTTTATAGTAAATTTTTATCTAAAAATGTAATTTGGGCTGAAACTACTAAATTAAAAAAGTAAATTCCGGTTTCAATTTATGTAAACAATGCGAAATTTTTCGCCGTCCTCCACCAGATAATCTCTATAAAATCCAATTTTGATGATAAAATTCCCAAACTTTCAACAATATATAGCTTAATAACTACCCCGTCAGGTGCAACCACCAGTATGATCCCGGTGTTCCCGGATTCCAGCGCAGACCGGCGAGAAGTTTCCTGAGCTTGATTTTCAGGTGAAAATGCTGTTATTGCCGGAGCTCGGGGAGCAGCAGGTACGATGACGGTATACCACCGGGTTCGCCAAAGGTAGGTGCTTCGAACGCCGGCTTCAGCAAGCAGAAATTCCCGAGGGCTTGCCGGAAATAAGGGAAAATCTTCCTATTGGCCGGTTTTTTCCAGGGCTGTATCTGGTCTCCCTTTAGTCGCAGGTTTACGAAAACTTGTAGGGCGGTGCTACGAATAGTCGTCCACGTTTTGGTTCAAGTTCCAAGTGCCTGCTCCTTCTTATCCCGTTGCAGGAAGGCCAGATGTCCGGGATTCCCGACTTCAACTATTCCAGGGGCCGCAACTGAGGTTTGGTTCAAGGAATATTCCAGAAAAATATATCCAGGGATGCGGCGGGTCCTGTTCTTCAATGTATCAAACCTGGAGCGATAAGTCCCACAGGACTTTCTCAGAACACGCTACCAACTTATCTTTGCGGTTTGATGCCGCAGTTCCGGGCCTATATCTCCCGAAATGATTCCCGAAAAATTTCCAAAAAATTTTTTCCGACTGTAAGGGGTAAAACCTGAGAATCGTACAGTTCGGGAACAAAAGGTTCCCGATAATAAACGTAACTTTATAGCGGCCGACCGCAAATTTCAACCGCAAAAAGTTTTTATTTTATTAATAACTTTTTTGTTTCTCGTCCGATTTTGAAAATTTTTTCACTATGCTGTTGCACTCGTCACGCCGCTTCTTTTGATGTATAACACTTGTTAATTTGCACAAACTTTTTTACTTTTTAGATTTTTTGTACGCGGAGCGTTTTAAAAGCTTGGTGCTCGTCTTGCGTGCGGGCACGGGACTGGTTAGGTTAGGTTAGGTTAGGTTAGGTTAGGTTAGGTTAGGTTAGGTTAGGTTAGGTTAGGTTAGGTTAGGTTAGGTTAGGTTAGGTTAGGTTAGGTTAGGTTAGGTTAGGTTAGGTTAGGTTAGGTTAGGTTAGGTTAGGTTAGGTTAGGTTAGGTTAGGTTAGGTTAGGTTAGGTTAGGTTAGGTTAGGTTAGGTTAGGTTTTTTTTTTTTTTTTTTTTTTTTTTTTTTTAATGATTTTACTTATTTTTCCGCCTTATAGGTAAGAGGCGCCCTTGGCTACTGTTTTTGTTTTTGTACATCTTGTTTATAGGTGTGTGTTGTGTTTTTATGTATTTTATTATCTAGTTTTTTTTTTGTTGCTGGTATATATGTTATCACACTATTTATCGTTTGGTATAGTATTTTTTATTTTATCTGGTTTTCTTATATCTTTTAGTTTTACTTTTACTTATTTCTTTTGTGTTTTTATCTATTATTAATTTTCCAATTAATTGCTTTCATGGTTTATCAGACCTTATTTATTTATACATATTTTATTATACCTATTGTGATTATATACCTTTTATATATTTTTTGTTTATATACATATTTATTTGCGACTGTTTTTATTTTTATTTATTAACCTTCTGTTTGCTATCTTTTCCGTTGAATCTGGAGTTTTATAATCATTATTATAGATACTCAGTTTCCCAGCTTTTGTAGACTATAATCGACTACGAGGCACAAGATATTTCTTTCGTGGTGTACGCATTGATCAGAAGAGATAATGTTTATCTTTCTGATCAATGCTCTTATCCAATACTTGCGCCTACGTACTCGATTACAGTCTCTGCATTTCTAACCTTCTGTCCGTGTGTCTGTCTGTCAGTCCGGTCAAGTCACAAATAGGCCACATTGGCCCTAGCCAGGGCCTCGCGCCTCTGCCTAATTGGGCAGACGGTGCTGAAGGCATTATGAACCAGATCACTTAATTTTGCCTCTTTGCAGTTTCTACAGGAGGGCGGTACCCCCGCCTCAAGCTCTGCACATTGAGCCCTCATGTGCGGACCACCGCAGTGGCTGCACACCTCGACCTCCAACTTACAGAATCGCCGGCCATGCCCGTATCCCAGACAGCGCGAGCACTGTATGAGGGGGGACTGGTCGGCCACTCTAACTCGCTGGAGGTCGATGTGCACAGCCCCTGCGGAGGTTAGTCTCTGCCACAGAATTGGCGAGACCCTGAGGACTCTATGGCACTTGTGCGGGTCTTTAGTCCGCCTCCTGTAGATAACTTCCATCCGAACGTCCTGATCTAAACCATCAAATAGATGGCCGTTCTGTGTTTTTAATGCCTTCAGCACCATCTCATCGGAATATTCTTCCAGCAGGTTCCAGAAGATGACAAGCGGGTCTTTGTTTTTTAACTCTTCTACTGTTAGTTTGCTTTCCTCTTTTAATAACTTCTCTTTGATTTTCTCTATCTCCTTTCTTTCCTTGCACCCGATTATCACCTTCTGGTCCTTTGACTTCCTTATCACATCTATTTTACTTCCTTCCTCGGTGGCGTTTATTACTTTTTTAATTTTATTTAATAATTTTTCTCCGGTATCGAGTTTATCTTTAGAGACGACGACTAGCGAGTGCATGGCCGTACCTTTCTTTGGCTCCCCTTTTGGGGGACCGGCCACGACACTGGCGTAAGTCGTCACCTCCTTTCTCTTATTTTGCTTTACCGTTTCCAATAATTCTTCCATGTGTATTTTATTTTGCTTTAATATTTTTCGATTTTCTCTAATTTCTTCCATTAAACACCCTTCCACTTTATTATTTATTGCGCCGACCGAAGATTCTTCCTTTTCTGACTTTTCCTCTGCTTCCAAAACCAAAACCAACTCGAACATGGTTGATAGAATCTTAAGTACATTTTCCTTAATGGAAGTTTTCATGTTTCCGGATTGCTCCAATTGGGATTTACCCTCTTGGAGCAACCGGAACGCCTTGGATGTTGCACTTTTATCCCCCATCTCTCTCTCCTCCAAAGAACCAGATACATACGCTGTTATCCCCCGAGGAGATCTCTCCGCCGGTCCAGAAACGTCATTATCTTTATTTGTCGATTTTTTAACAGTCTTTTGCTTTTTTATCTTTGTTATAGTTTTATCTGGCGCGGCAGGTACATCAGAGATCATCTCGGGAGAGTACACGAGCGTCCGCTTAGGTTTCGGGGTGTGGAACATCTTAAGAGGTCGAGTTTGTTTATTTAGCGAGATGTGATAATTTAAAGTCAATTATTGGAATAAATCAAGATTAAAATATAAATTTGTATAAGTTGTATAAAATTTTTAAAATATTTGTAAAATCAGTAGTGTAAATAAATAATATAATTAGAGTTAGTTAAAATTATTATTTTTATTTTTAATTATTTTTATCACAGGTCAATATTTTATAAACTGTATATATATAGTGTAGTTTAGGCTATAAGCTGCATGTATAGGGTGCAGCTTATAACAAACAATATTATTATTATTATAAACTTTTGTCAGTGTTGATACTGCTTAGGCTAACTACCACTTTACGTGGGCATCTACCCTGTCTTGTCAATACTAAACTAAAGCACTTTAGTAGGCGGAGTCAACAACGAATTTTATAATAATTCTAATGATATTTGTTTTTTGTTTCAGATGCAGTGGCTACTTATACACCAGCGTGCACCGTAAGTACAGTAAGGATAAAGCGCAATATTTCCTACAGGTCAAGTTGCGATATCTTCCAATCAAGATTTATAAATAGTTTTATAATTTTTTATTTGAGTCAATTACTATATTTATATAACCCGCTATTTGCGAGTTTCCTCTAGCGGGGTCGATTTAAAGAAGTGTGACTCACGCAGTCTACGTGTCAAGATTTAAAATAAGCGAATTTCCAAAAAATGTTTATGACCCCTGTCCGAAGTCGATATCCCAAGTGAAATAAGGGTGGGCGGGGGGGCAAATTTTTCAAAAAGTACGTGTCCGATTTTCGAAAACGAGGTGTCGCTGGACTCGTCTCGGCGAGACGGATCTAATGAGGCCAAAAACAGAAAATTTTTAGTGGAAAATTTATAAATTTTCAAAGAAAATGTAATTTTTTGAATTTTGGAAATGACGTAGCAAGTCCAAATACAGTCGAATGAGACCGAGAAGCGGCTCAATCGACGCGGGGCGACGGAATCTACTAGAAAAAATTTAGTTTTGAACAGCCAGTGTTCGTGGAAAATTTGGAAAATTCAAAAATGCAATTTTTTGAAGTTTTTTGGAAAATTTAGTATGGGGCGCGCGAGAAAATTAAATCCGTATGCGCACCGTTTTAATAGCGCCGAATTATCGAATCCAACGATATATCACACGTATACTTTTGAGGAAATTTTTTGAAAATTTTAATACCAATGTATGGAGAAAAGCACTTACCAAGTAACCTCGGTATGCTAATTTTGGACAAATCCTAAAATTTTTCAAAAAGTACGTGTCCGATTTTCGAAAACGAGGTGTCGCTGGACTCGTCTCGGCGAGACGGATCTAATGAGGCCAAAAACAGAAAATTTTTAGTGGAAAATTTATAAATTTTCAAAGAAAATGTAATTTTTTGAATTTTGGAAATGACGTAGCAAGTCCAAATACAGTCGAATGAGACCGAGAAGCGGCTCAATCGACGCGGGGCGACGGAATCTACTAGAAAAAATTTAGTTTTGAACAGCCAGTGTTCGTGGAAAATTTGGAAAATTCAAAAATGCAATTTTTTGAAGTTTTTTGGAAAATTTAGTATGGGGCGCGCGAGAAAATTAAATCCGTATGCGCACCGTTTTAATAGCGCCGAATTATCGAATCCAACGATATATCACACGTATACTTTTGAGGAAATTTTTTGAAAATTTTAATACCAATGTATGGAGAAAAGCACTTACCAAGTAACCTCGGTATGCTAATTTTGGACAAATCCTAAAATTTTTCAAAAAGTACGTGTCCGATTTTCGAAAACGAGGTGTCGCTGGACTCGTCTCGGCGAGACGGATCTAATGAGGCCAAAAACAGAAAATTTTTAGTGGAAAATTTATAAATTTTCAAAGAAAATGTAATTTTTTGAATTTTGGAAATGACGTAGCAAGTCCAAATACAGTCGAATGAGACCGAGAAGCGGCTCAATCGACGCGGGGCGACGGAATCTACTAGAAAAAATTTAGTTTTGAACAGCCAGTGTTCGTGGAAAATTTGGAAAATTCAAAAATGCAATTTTTTGAAGTTTTTTGGAAAATTTAGTATGGGGCGCGCGAGAAAATTAAATCCGTATGCGCACCGTTTTAATAGCGCCGAATTATCGAATCCAACGATATATCACACGTATACTTTTGAGGAAATTTTTTGAAAATTTTAATACCAATGTATGGAGAAAAGCACTTACCAAGTAACCTCGGTATGCTAATTTTGGACAAATCCTAAAATTTTTCAAAAAGTACGTGTCCGATTTTCGAAAACGAGGTGTCGCTGGACTCGTCTCGGCGAGACGGATCTAATGAGGCCAAAAACAGAAAATTTTTAGTGGAAAATTTATAAATTTTCAAAGAAAATGTAATTTTTTGAATTTTGGAAATGACGTAGCAAGTCCAAATACAGTCGAATGAGACCGAGAAGCGGCTCAATCGACGCGGGGCGACGGAATCTACTAGAAAAAATTTAGTTTTGAACAGCCAGTGTTCGTGGAAAATTTGGAAAATTCAAAAATGCAATTTTTTGAAGTTTTTTGGAAAATTTAGTATGGGGCGCGCGAGAAAATTAAATCCGTATGCGCACCGTTTTAATAGCGCCGAATTATCGAATCCAACGATATATCACACGTATACTTTTGAGGAAATTTTTTGAAAATTTTAATACCAATGTATGGAGAAAAGCACTTACCAAGTAACCTCGGTATGCTAATTTTGGACAAATCCTAAAATTTTTCAAAAAGTACGTGTCCGATTTTCGAAAACGAGGTGTCGCTGGACTCGTCTCGGCGAGACGGATCTAATGAGGCCAAAAACAGAAAATTTTTAGTGGAAAATTTATAAATTTTCAAAGAAAATGTAATTTTTTGAATTTTGGAAATGACGTAGCAAGTCCAAATACAGTCGAATGAGACCGAGAAGCGGCTCAATCGACGCGGGGCGACGGAATCTACTAGAAAAAATTTAGTTTTGAACAGCCAGTGTTCGTGGAAAATTTGGAAAATTCAAAAATGCAATTTTTTGAAGTTTTTTGGAAAATTTAGTATGGGGCGCGCGAGAAAATTAAATCCGTATGCGCACCGTTTTAATAGCGCCGAATTATCGAATCCAACGATATATCACACGTATACTTTTGAGGAAATTTTTTGAAAATTTTAATACCAATGTATGGAGAAAAGCACTTACCAAGTAACCTCGGTATGCTAATTTTGGACAAATCCTAAAATTTTTCAAAAAGTACGTGTCCGATTTTCGAAAACGAGGTGTCGCTGGACTCGTCTCGGCGAGACGGATCTAATGAGGCCAAAAACAGAAAATTTTTAGTGGAAAATTTATAAATTTTCAAAGAAAATGTAATTTTTTGAATTTTGGAAATGACGTAGCAAGTCCAAATACAGTCGAATGAGACCGAGAAGCGGCTCAATCGACGCGGGGCGACGGAATCTACTAGAAAAAATTTAGTTTTGAACAGCCAGTGTTCGTGGAAAATTTGGAAAATTCAAAAATGCAATTTTTTGAAGTTTTTTGGAAAATTTAGTATGGGGCGCGCGAGAAAATTAAATCCGTATGCGCACCGTTTTAATAGCGCCGAATTATCGAATCCAACGATATATCACACGTATACTTTTGAGGAAATTTTTTGAAAATTTTAATACCAATGTATGGAGAAAAGCACTTACCAAGTAACCTCGGTATGCTAATTTTGGACAAATCCTAAAATTTTTCAAAAAGTACGTGTCCGATTTTCGAAAACGAGGTGTCGCTGGACTCGTCTCGGCGAGACGGATCTAATGAGGCCAAAAACAGAAAATTTTTAGTGGAAAATTTATAAATTTTCAAAGAAAATGTAATTTTTTGAATTTTGGAAATGACGTAGCAAGTCCAAATACAGTCGAATGAGACCGAGAAGCGGCTCAATCGACGCGGGGCGACGGAATCTACTAGAAAAAATTTAGTTTTGAACAGCCAGTGTTCGTGGAAAATTTGGAAAATTCAAAAATGCAATTTTTTGAAGTTTTTTGGAAAATTTAGTATGGGGCGCGCGAGAAAATTAAATCCGTATGCGCACCGTTTTAATAGCGCCGAATTATCGAATCCAACGATATATCACACGTATACTTTTGAGGAAATTTTTTGAAAATTTTAATACCGGGTTAGGTTAGGTTAGGTTAGGTTAGGTTAGGTTAGGTTAGGTTAGGTTAGGTTAGGTTAGGTTAGGTTAGGTTAGGTTAGGTTAGGTTAGGTTAGGTTAGGTTAGGTTAGGTTAGGTTAGGTTAGGTTAGGTTAGGTTAGGTTAGGTTAGGTTAGGTTAGGTTAGGTTAGGTTAGGTTAGGTTAGGTTAGGTTAGGTTAGGTTAGGTTAGGTTAGGTTAGGTTAGGTTAGGTTAGGTTAGGTTAGGTTAGGTTAGGTTAGGTTAGGTTAGGTTAGGTTAGGTTAGGTTAGGTTAGGTTAGGTTAGGTTAGGTTAGGTTAGGTTAGGTTAGGTTAGGTTAGGTTAGGTTAGGTTAGGTTAGGTTAGGTTAGGTTAGGTTAGGTTAGGTTAGGTTAGGTTAGGTTAGGTTAGGTTAGGTTAGGTTAGGTTAGGTTAGGTTAGGTTAGGTTAGGTTAGGTTAGGTTAGGTTAGGTTAGGTTAGGTTAGGTTAGGTTAGGTTAGGTTAGGTTAGGTTAGGTTAGGTTAGGTTAGGTTAGGTTAGGTTAGGTTAGGTTAGGTTAGGTTAGGTTAGGTTAGGTTAGGTTAGGTTAGGTTAGGTTAGGTTAGGTTAGGTTAGGTTAGGTTAGGTTAGGTTAGGTTAGGTTAGGTTAGGTTAGGTTAGGTTAGGTTAGGTTAGGTTAGGTTAGGTTAGGTTAGGTTAGGTTAGGTTAGGTTAGGTTAGGTTAGGTTAGGTTAGGTTAGGTTAGGTTAGGTTAGGTTAGGTTAGGTTAGGTTAGGTTAGGTTAGGTTAGGTTAGGTTAGGTTAGGTTAGGTTAGGTTAGGTTAGGTTAGGTTAGGTTAGGTTAGGTTAGGTTAGGTTAGGTTAGGTTAGGTTAGGTTAGGTTAGGTTAGGTTAGGTTAGGTTAGGTTAGGTTAGGTTAGGTTAGGTTAGGTTAGGTTAGGTTAGGTTAGGTTTTTTTTTTTTTTTTTTTAATGATTGTACTTATTTTTCCGCCTTACGGGTGGAGGCGCCCTTGGCTACATGTTTCTTATTTGTATATCTTTTTATAATATGTGTGTGTGTGTGTGTTTATGTAGTTTATTATCTATTTTTGTTATCCAATTTATTTATATCTTTTAAATTTATTATTGCTTATTGTATTTCGATTTATTTACTTTCTATTAAAGTTCCATTTATTTATTCTTTGTGATGTACTTTATCTATTTCTTTAATTTTATTTTCAGTCTATGTTATATTTAGCTATATTTATCAATTGTTTGGTCTATAAAATTTTTGTCTATTTAATTAACTTTGTGTCTTTTAAGTTTATTTCTATATATTTTTTCTTTCTCTTGTATAGTATTTACTTTTTAATACGATTATATTTAATTACTTTTTATTTGTTACTTATTTTAATTGCACACATCTATGAACATATATATATATACAAAACTTGAGTGACTATTTTTATTGTTATCCTTCTATTATAATCTTACCATTAAATCTGCGGTTTTATAACAACGATTATAAATACCCAGTTTTCCAGCTCTGATGGACAATAATCGACCACGAGGCACAAGATATCTCTTTCGTGGTGTACGCATTGATCAGAAGAGATAATTTTTATCTTTCTGATCAATGCTCTTATCCAATACTTGCGCCAACTTGCGCCAACGTGCTCGATTACTGTCTTAGACTTTCCATCATTCCATCCGTGTGTCTGTCTGTCAGTCCAGTATAGTCACAAATAGGCCACATTGGCCCTAGCCAATGCCTCTCGCCTCTGCCTAATTGGGCAGACGGTGCTGAAGGCATTATGAACCAGATCGCCTAATTTCGCTTCTTTGCAATTTCTACAGGAAGGCGGAACCCCCGCCTCAAGTTCAGCGCATTGAGCCCTCATGTGCGGACCACCGCAGTGACTGCACACCTCGACCTCCAGCTTACAGAATCGCCGGCCATGCCCGTACCCCAGACAGCGCGAGCACTGTATGAGGGGGGACTGGTCGGCCACTCTCACTCGCTGGAGGTCGATGTGCACAGCCCCTGCGGAGGTTAGTCTTTGCCACAACTTTGGCGCGACTCTGAGGACTCTATGGCATTTGTGCGGGTCTTTCGTCCGCTTCCTGTAGATAATTTCCATCCGAACATCTTGATCTAATAATCCATCGAACAGATGGCCGTTCTGTGTTTTTAATGCCTTCAGCACAGTCTCGTCGGAATTCTCTTCCAGAAGGTTCCAGAAGATGACAAGCGGGTCCTTGTTCTTCAACTCTTGCACTGTTAAGTTGCTCCCTTCGTTTAATAATTTTTCTTTAATTTTTTGCAACTCATTTATATCCTTACACCCGATTATCACCTTCTGGTCCTTTGACTTCCTCATCACATCTACCCTGGTTCCTTCCTCGGTCGCATTTATGACTTTTTTGATTTTATTTAACACCTTCTCTCCTGTATCAAAGTCATCCTTTGAGGCGACGACTACCGAGTGCATGGCTGCGCCTTTCCTTGGCTCTCCTTTTGGGGGGCCGGCCACTACACTCGCGTATGTCGTCGCCTCCTTTCCTTTACTTTGCTTAACCATTTCCGATAACTCTTTCATATATTTTCTATTTTCTATCAATATGTTCCTATTTTCTCTAATTTCTTGTATCAAACATCCTTCTACTTCATTATTCGTTTTGCTGGCCGAGGATTGTATCTTTTCCGTCTTTGCCTCCACTTCCAAAACCAACTCGAACATAGTCGATAGTATTTTAAGTACATTTTCTTTTATAGACGTTTTTATATTACCGGATTGTTCCAATTGGGATTTACCTTCTTGGAGCAACCGGAACGCCTTGGATGTTGCACTTTTATCCCCCGTATCTCTCTCCTCCAAAGAACCATATACAGACGCTGTCACTCCCCGAGGAGACTTCTCTGCCGGTCCAGCAACGTCATTTTCCTGGTCTGTGGATTTTTTAACAGTCCTTTGCTTTTTCATCTTTATTATAGTTTTATCTGGCGCGGCATGTACGTCAGATATCATCTCAGGAGAGTATACGAGCGTCCGCTTAGGCTTCGGGGTGTGAAACATCTTGATAGGTCGAGTTGTTTGTTTAATTAGATGTGATAATTTGGAAGTCAATTATTGGAATAAATCACGGTTAAAATGTAAATTTGTAAAAGTTGTATATAGTTTTTTAAAATATTTGTAAAATCAGTAGTGTAAATAAATAATGTAATAGTAGTTAGTTAAAAAATTTGTAATTATTAATTATTTTTATCACAGTAGTCTATTTATTTAAAATGTATATTTATAGTATAGTATAGTATAGTTTAGGCTATAAGTTGCATGTATAGAGTGCAACTTATAGTAAACAATGTTAATACAATAAAACTTTGTCAGTGCTAAAATTACTCAAGCTAACTACCACGTTTGTGGGCACCTGCCCTGTCTTATGTATACTGAATTGTAGCACTTTAGTAGGCGGAGTCAACAACGAATTATGTTATAATTCTAATGTTACTTGTTTTTGTTTCAGATGCACCAGCATACACCGTGAGTACAGCAAGGAAATCAACAATATTCCCTACAAGTCAACAATTGCAATGTCATTAAAACAAGATACTTAAGTAATTTTTATTCTTGTTAGTCCGCTATAAACAAGTTTTCTATAGCGGGGTCGATTGAAAAAGGTGTGACTCACGCAGTCTACGTGTCAAGATTTAAAATAAACGAGATTTTCAAAAAATGTTATTGACCCCTGTCCGAAAGTTGATATCCCAAATGAAATAAGGGTGGGCGGGGGGGCGAATTTTTCAAAAAGTGTGTGGCCGATTCTCAAAAACGAGGTGTCGTTGGACTCGTCTCGGCGAGACGGATCTAATAATGCCAAAAACAGAAAATTTTTAGAGGAAAATTTTTAAATTCTCAAAGAAAATGTAGTTTTTTGAATTTTGGAATTGCCGTAGCAAGTCCAAATATAGTCCAATGAGACCGAGAAGCGGCTCAATAGACGCGGGGCGACGGAATCTACTAGAATAAATTTGATTTTGAACAACCAGTGTTCGTGGAAAATTTGGAAAATTCGAAAATGCAAAATTTATGTGTTTTTTGGAAAAATTTGTATGGGGCGCGCGAGAAAATTAAATCCGTATGCGCACCGTTTAAATAGCGCCAAATTATCGAATCCAACGATGTATCACACTTATATGTTAGATGAAAATTTTTGAAAATTCTAATGTCGGTTAGGTTAGGTTAGGTTAGGTTAGGTTAGGTTAGGTTAGGTTAGGTTAGGTTAGGTTAGGTTAGGTTAGGTTAGGTTAGGTTAGGTTAGGTTAGGTTAGGTTAGGTTAGGTTAGGTTAGGTTAGGTTAGGTTAGGTTAGGTTAGGTTAGGTTAGGTTAGGTTAGGTTAGGTTAGGTTAGGTTAGGTTAGGTTAGGTTAGGTTAGGTTAGGTTAGGTTAGGTTAGGTTAGGTTAGGTTAGGTTAGGTTAGGTTAGGTTAGGTTAGGTTAGGTTAGGTTAGGTTAGGTTAGGTTAGGTTAGGTTTTTTTTTTTTTTTTTTTTTTTTTTTTTTTTTTAATGTTTCTCCCAGTCGTTACACCGCGACTGAGAGGAGTTTATTAGCCAATACTGCCACGGTCAAGTCTTGGCACCCTTTTACACAATTTTATTTTTAGTTACAGAGTATACTAATTACTATTTGCCTACTAAACTTATACAATTTTTAAAATTTACTTCGCACTTAATATTACATTACAGTTGTCTTGTTCTACTAACAAACTCTTTTACAATCCAATATTATAATTACATTAATATTATTACTTTGGTTAATTATTTGCTTACAATTTTGTATTTGTCATCTAGTTAAAACAGTTTTTCTCACAGATATCACTATGTTTTATGCTACTTATGTGTTTAATTTCGTTACTATTAATCGCTCTACTTCCAGTAGGTTACTTTGTCATTATACACTAAGTATTTAGTTTATTGTATATTATAGCTACATTGTGGGTAGTTTCTTATCGCTGATTACAAAGATTTTATCCATAGTTCTTGTTCCAGGTCTTTATAATATATATGTACATTGTTAATCTTTAATATGTCAACAGGTTTTTTAACATATTTACCTTTTGTTCTTATTCACAGTATACCATTTTATCACTCATTTCTTAAAATTGTATACTTATATTTTACATTTTTAAAATTTGTCATTATTATCACAAACTATGTTTGTCAATAAGAAATTTTTATACACTTATACTACGTTTTGTAGGTGTTTCTAGTCATTATATAAAAATTTTGGCACCATTGATTTAACACCTTTTATTTATTTTTATACTACCCTGTATTTTACGTTTTATCAGTCATTTTTATAAATTTTGTTTACTTAAATTTTATACATTTTAAGCTTTGTCATTAATGTTATACACTATGTTTATCAAAATGTTTTATACACTTATTGTACATTTGTAGGTATTACTAGCCCTTAGTTCTAAATTTTAACACTACAAGTTTTACATCTTTATTTATTTTTATGCTACCCTTTTATTGCATTTTACTTTTGCAACAAGATAGTTGCTTTACTAATGTTATGCTATTTATTTATATAGAAATTGTGTCTATCATGCTGCAAGTTTTGCTTATTTACTAATGGTTTTTAGCAATGAATTAAATCAGTTTGAGGTTGACTAACCTTGATGCTGAGGTTTTCTCCAATCCTTTGCACATTTTATACACACTACACTATTATAACTTCCCTATTATTTTACACTGCACTCAACATCAACTTGTACCAATCAGATAACTAATTATCCGTTGGTACAGAGTCCCTTTTTTATACACTTTCTTGTTATTCTTGAACCCGCGCTGAAGAAGCTCAACATCGGGTTCCTGATGTTTTCATCCTGAACTGCGATGATCCACAGCGCGGATTCCAGACTTCCAGGCTGTTTCGATTACTTTTCTTAATTGTACGCCACTTTTGCCCTCGCCAGAGCGTCCCACTTTTGCCTCACCTGACAAGTTTTATCAAATGCATTGTGATCTGCATTGTTATGTTTGTCTCTTAAGCAGTTTAGGCATGATGGGGGCTCTCCAGCAAGGTATCTGGGGCATTTCTCTCTTTTGTGTGGTTCTCCGCAGTGGCCACATTTTTCAGTGTTCTCTCTGCAGTATTTCTTACCATGCCCGTAGCCCAGGCACATCGAGCACTGAATTATCGGTGAGAAATCCTCAACGTATATTCTTTGTACGCCGACGTGCACTGAGCCGGCATCAACCACCCTCTTCCATACTGCAGGGGAGACCCTCAGAATCACGTGATTCAGGAGTTGGTTTCTGGCCTTTTTCCTGAATCGTACTTCCATCCTATCGTCATTTTTGTTTATGTTGTCCAATATCTTCCTATTTTGATTTTTTAGTCCCTTAAGTATTTCTTCATTTGTATTTTTTATTAACACGTTTTTTAGTATCAGGAGCGGGTCTTTGTTTGCGACCTCTTCGACTTGTAGATGGTCTGTAGCTAATATCTTTTCCTTTAATATGTTTCTCTCTTCCTTTGTTTTGCATCCTACGATAACTTTTCTATCCTTCGCTTTCCTAATCTTCTCAACCAAAACTCCTCCTTCCCCGGCTCCCACAGCTTCCCTTAGTTCATCTAGGACTTGTTCCCCGGTATGTTGGTCATTTTTTGATGTGACAATTATGGAATGTAGGGTATCCAATAATTTTTCTTGTTTTTGTTCCCGTACCGTTTCTCGTTCCGAATTTATTTCTTTGTCGTGTATAAAATTTTGTTGGCAAATTTTCTCCTTTAGGTCCTGGATATTCTTACTATTTTGTTCGATTGCCCACACCAGTTTATCGAATTTGTCCTCACAGTTACTAACCGAAGGGTTCACTGGAGGTTTCGCAGGAGATTTAGCCGGTGTGGTTTGTGCTGAGGTTGAGGATGTCATCCTACCCTTGACTGGGGTAGTTTGGGTTATTGCGGTGCCTTTGTTCACCGGGGTGGTTTGGGTTCTGGCTGATTTAAGGTCCGGCTTCATTTTTTGGAGAGAGGTTCCGGCGATCTCAAGGAATAATTCTTTGAGTTCTGCAAAACTGTTCATCATAACTGCTATGGATCCAACCTTGGAGTATTGGGTCACTTTTCTCATCTCGACCTTGATCTTCTCTATTAAATCGTCGTAGCGCTTCTCCATATCTTCTATTTTCGTGTTCTTATTGCTAAAAGTAAATTTTATTCTGGGCTTTGTCTTTGTCATTGTAGCGTTAAAATTAAGTTAGTATAGTTAAAATTAAGATTGTAGAAGTTGTAAAACGAGTTGTATAAGTATTCACAGGGTCAAAGTTTAAAATCACTAAATCTAATCAGGTACTCTAGGTGGTGATTACCACACTTCCAGTGGCCGCGTGGAGACTTCGGGTGGTTTTGTCAGTACGACAATCCCCCAAGTTCCGTGGTGTGTTTGGCGGCTTCCCGGACGTCTTCCGGGTTTAGGATGCAGGTACCTTCGTCGCTTCGGTGTAGGGTTGTCAAGGGTGGGTGCAGCCCTGATCGCAGCTCGTTTACGACGGGATTTTAGTTTTCCGCCAGCCGTAATCTTCATGTATCCTCGTGATCCGTGGTTCTTCTACCTTGGTTTATTACAGGTACTTTAGATTATTTATTAAGAATCACTTTACAGCTAATATTTTTGGATTATTACTAATTATTACTAATATTTTTAATTTTTATTACAGGGAGCTGCTCGGGACGCGTCCGCACTCGACCGCGGCTCGAACAAGACTCGGTTAGGTTAGGTTAGGTTAGGTTAGGTTAGGTTAGGTTAGGTTAGGTTAGGTTAGGTTAGGTTAGGTTAGGTTAGGTTAGGTTAGGTTAGGTTAGGTTAGGTTAGGTTAGGTTAGGTTAGGTTAGGTTAGGTTAGGTTAGGTTAGGTTAGGTTAGGTTAGGTTAGGTTAGGTTAGGTTAGGTTAGGTTAG
>OX376166.1:0-7500 GCA_947363495.1 Euzophera pinguis
GTCACGAACGCCACGATTTTAAGCCGCTCCGCGCTCGAAAAATCCAGTAAAAGTGCAAATATCGTCGTATCTTAGTGAGTGATACACCAAAAAGTGCGCGATCACGTCAGTGAAGTGTCTGTGAAATCCGTTTTTCGATAGCCCCCTCGGGAGAAAAGATATCCCCTAAAAAGTGCTTAACCTAAAATCTTCGAACGTTTAAGCATCGATATCTCGGAAAATAGATCGATACCCCACAGATTTTCAACTGCTATCTTGGGCGCATTGGGGAGGACTACGACCCTGGTGAATTTCAGATTTTTCCGCCCAGGGGTTCTGGAGTTACCGAGGAAGACCACGTTCCTAACCTCAATTGGGAAGAAAAGCGGGAAGACTTGGGAAGAATCTGGAAGCGGCCCGGGATAGTGGACGTCGAGCCCTCTTCAACGGTGTATCAGGAGTGAAAATCGGACCACCCCTTCGCAAGCTATTAAGGTTTACACTATTTTTTGACTTTGACCTTCAAAAACTTTGAAACTAGATCGACAACCCCTAAATTTTATTGCTCCAAAATTAAGTTTGGAGACCCAGCTTCAAGCCTAGAAAATTCCAGATTTTTCTGGAAAAGGGTTGTCGAGCTACAAATTTTTGAAGATTATAGGAAGGCACGTGCCCGCCACGTGCATCCCTCAGGAACACTTGGGGGTGAAAGACGATACTGCACCTGAAAAGGCATCGACGCGAAGAGTATATTAGAAGAAAAAATTTTTCAAATTGGACCATATTGTGGCCACCTTCTATTTTATTGTATTTTTAACCTATTAAATTGTGTTTTTTGACATTTAATCCAAAAATTATTAAGAAAGTATATACTTTAAATATTATAGTTAAATTCGTGGTTGTCCCCCCTTTAAAACAAGCCCTCACACGGGGTGTTTATGTCAAGAACCACGTGTATAGTAAATTTCCGGGATATCCGGGTATCAACCCCAATTGCAGCTACCCCTCTGGAATAATTCTTAAAAAATAATTTGGTTAATCCTGACCACCTATAAATTTTTTTCAAAATTTTAGAGTATTTGGTACGGTTAAAACAAGCTTTTAAAATTTTTTGCCGTCACCAACTCTTCATCCCCCTTCTTTATAAATTAATAGTAACCAACCCTCTGGACATTAGTAACTCAAAATTATATATTCCAAAACTTATTAATAATTTGGTCAACCTTAGACACTAACAAAAATTTTAGCTAAAATAGCCAGGGAAAAATTACGTTTTTAAACATATGGTTTTTCCTCCCCAGCTCCCCGTAACCTTGTAACCCGGATATCTCGGAAACTAGGGGTCGTAGGGTGTTTTTGACATTTTTATCCTGGTCCCCCCCCCTTAAACCCCCCCCACACTAACGACTAGAGCGTTAGTCTTCGTACCCTCCACAATCATTTGGACGAAGTTTCATCCCCCTACCCCTAAAAACGCCCTTCGACTTAGAAAAATTCTAGGTGGCGGATAATACCTTTTTTCTGAGTTGAGGGCGTAACCCTGTGGAGGGCTCGAAGACAACCGCAGTAGTGAAAGTCCCGAATCTGTAGGACCAAAATTGAGGGAGATACGAGAGTTTGAAAATTGTGGCGGCCATTTTGTCCGCCATCTTGGAAATCTTCTTTCGGCCATATCTCTGCTCCCAGAGGGACTACAGACTCGGGATTTTCTCTGCCATATAGGGCATGACGGAGGCTTTATAGCAGAGCCATAGAGACGACTCTAGGTAGAGCCCGGTACCCTCAGATTCCTCAAATTGTATAATTTTGCTCCCTGGGGTCGTAGAGACTCCCGGAATTTGGTATTGGGATCGCCTTGGAGTGCTCTGTGGTGCTGTGATAGAGTTAAGACTCTACATAGAGCCAACAAAATCATTATTAAAATTTTATCCTGGTCAATATAAAACTTGACAATAATTGTAAAAGACGCTACATAGAGCTAATTATTATTATACTTATTACACAGAGCTAATTATTTTGCTTTGCTTATCTTGCTATTTAGAAATAAGTTAATATAAGTTAACTAGATAAAACTGATAAGTAGTGTTATCACTACTAAACGTAGTCTTTTGACCTAATACAGGGACAACCTGTAATTGCTGACCTTATAAAGTGGACTCTGCACAGATAGCGTGTGGTTATTGACTTTTTTGCCTTTTATCCTATAATATTCACTTTATTTCATTTTATTTAAACTTTATTAAATTTTATTAAGGTATATAACTATAATACTTTTACAAACGTTTATATACCTTTGACTCATACCATCACAATGTTCGTCTCAAGATCCCCGAGTAAACCTGTGGCACGAGTATCGGTCGACAGTGGGAGACCAAGCGTAGATAAAATAAAGGATCACTTCGAAGGCAAAAGTAAAAGTGTAAGCCCTCAAGCAAATCCCACGACAAGTAAATTAACGAAACGGGCCGGCCCCGTGGAAGCCAGGACAGTGATCCCTAAAGAAAAGGAGGATTGCACGGTGATATACACCAAAGCACCACCTGAAAGGGGCTGCAGAACAATAGAAGCTAGGGGCCTACTAAACCATACCATTAATAATCTAGAAAGCGCAAGGAACTTAAAGGGCACAATAAAGGTAGAGGTGGTGAAAGCCCTAAACAGGTTCTGCAGACTAGTTATAGAAGCTGAAGTAGAGCGAAAAGCAGCTCTTAGCTCGGGTAAGACAAAGGAGACACCGAGCAAAGGAGCTCCCCCTCAGGACTCTGGCTCCTCTAAAGCAACGGAAGAGGTAATAAATACCTATGTGAAAAAAATGGAAGAACACGCTAGGCTCCTAGAAGAGAACAATAGGAATATGGCTGAGCTGAAGGTTGAAATGGCCAGGCAAAATGAGGTGCTGAAGGATGTGACCGCAGCTTCCTACGCTAACGTAGTGGCTGGGCCTCCAACTGGCGCCTCAAAAGCTAAAATGGCGATTAGAGAGACCCTGCACTCAGTCGTTATTACGTCAAAAAATGATAAGGACACGGGGGATGAGCTATTGGAAAGAGTGAGGAAGGCAGTTGATGCCAAAAATGGTTGGATTGAGGTAAGAAACGTGAGGAAGGCTAAAGACAGGAAGTTAGTAATAGGAGTAAGCACAAAAGAGGATAGAGAAAAACTGAAAAATAGGCTGGAGAAAGAGAAAGACCACCTGACCGTAGAAGAAGCTAAAAACAAGGATCCCCTGCTGGTACTGAAGGGAGTACTCAACTATCACACGGATGACGACATAGTAAGGGCCCTGAAAAACCAAAACAAGGACCTATTTAGCGGTCTGGGGAAAGAGGATGACAGAATTGAATTCCGCTACAGGCGCAAGTTGAGGAATCCCCATATGGCCCATGTAATTGTTAGGGTTTCCCCGAAACTGTGGCAACGGGCAACAACGAAAGGAGTGGTCTACATGGACATGCAACGTATAATAGTGGAGGATCAAACACCGCTAATACAGTGCACGCGTTGTCTCCGATTTGGACATGGGAAGCGCATATGCACTGAGCCAGCGGACTTGTGCAGCCATTGTGGTGGACCGCATCTAAAGTCTGAGTGCTCGGAATTGGCAGCAGGGACTCCTCCGAATTGCCGGAATTGCAGCAATTCAAATCACGCGGTAACGGACCATAACGCGTTCGACTCTGAATGCCCGAACAGACGGAAGTGGGATGCCATAGCCCGCTCCAGCGTTGCTTATTGCTAAGGGCAGCCAAAGGAACTACAAGTTCGCGCAAGCGAACCTCCAGAGGAAGCAGTTGGCCACCGAGGAGCTTCTAATAGAGGCCGAAAAAAGAAAAATTGCAGTAGCGCTACTACAGGAGCCCTATGTTGGCGAAAACACCATGATGAAGGGTAGGAGAGGGGTGAGAGTCTTCCAGGACACCAGCAGCAACCCGGGCAAAAACAAGGTAGCAATAGCCGTGTTCGACCAAGACGTTGCAGTCACACAACACCCAGATCTGACAACGAAGAATATAGTTGTTGTTGAAGTGGTAACAGAGGCCTGGAAGATATTGGTTATATCATATTATTTCGAACCAAACGTACCCATAACACCATACATAACCCAAATGAGAAAAATCATGGACCAACTGGGGCCAGCACATGCCATAGTGGGGGGTGACGCCAACGCGAAGAGCTCTTGGTGGGGTAGTCCCATAATTGATAGTAGAGGAATTGAGATGGCAAGTGCTTTCAATGAAACAGACCTAAATGTCTTAAATACAGGTAACGTGCCCACGTTCGATACAATTAGGAACGGGAAAAGATACACGAGTTTCGTTGACATAACGGCCTGCACGACGGGGATGCTGGGGAAGATTGAGGGTTGGAGAATAGATGAGGATCTTGTTGACTCGGACCACAACGGGATAACATTCGAAGTTAAGTTGCAAAAATCTAAAGGAATGGAGGTACAAAGAACTACCAGGCAATATAATACTAAAAAAGCAAATTGGCAGAAATTCAATGAAAAATTAGACCAGTTAAAAGTAGAAAATAACATTTCGGCGACAAAGATAAATCAAATTAGAAATAAAGAAGAGATTGATGAAATGGTAGGGAAAATCACTGCAATAATAACAGAAGCCTGTGTACATGCAATACCGAAGAAGAAAAATAAAGAAGTGCTCACCTCACCGTGGTGGTCCGATGAACTGGCAAAGATGAAGTCCAAGGTCACAACCTTGAAGAACAGGATCAGGAACGCAGCATCCTCCCGTCGGGCGGCCGTGGTCGACGAATATCTGAAAAACAAAAAAGATTATGAGAATAAGGTAAAGGCGGCAAAAATAGATAGCTGGCGAGAGTTTTGCGGTAAACAAGAGAAAGAGACAGTCTGGGATGGCATATACAGGGTCCTGATGAAGACGTCCAAGAGAGAGGAGGATGTACCATTGCAGAAAGACGGGAAAAGTCTAACGATGAGGGAGTCAGCCGAATTGCTAGCGGAAACGTTCTACCAAAAAGACTCTGAAAGCGAAGACAATGCTACACACAGAGAAGTTAGAACAAAAGCAAAAAACGTCAATGCAAGTGAGCAACAAGAAAATTGCGAACAACCATTTACGGAAGCAGAACTGAAGGCGGCGACCGAATCGTTCAACCCAAAGAAGGCTCCCGGGGTGGATGGCTTTACGGCGGACATATGCATGAGAGTAATAGGAAGGGATTTAAAACTCTTCTTGGCCCTCATGAACGTGTGTCTGACGTACAGCCATTTTCCCACACAATGGAAAGAAGCAGTAACCATAATCCTTAAGAAACCTGCAAAGGAAACCTACACGACCCCAAAGGCATATAGACCTATTGGCTTACTACCAATATTGGGAAAAATATTGGAAAAGATGGTGGTCGCGCGGCTCAAACATCACCTCCTTCCGAGAATGAGTAAACACCAATACGGATTTATGCCGCAAAGGAGTACCGAGGACTCCCTCTATGCCCTGATGGAACACGTAAGAACCAAACTCGCAGAAAAGAAAATTGTCACGTTGGTATCACTGGACATAGAGGGGGCCTTCGACAACGCCTGGTGGCCGGCGGTGGTGCTCAGACTCGCCGAGGAGCGTTGCCCGATGGGAATCAGGAGAATTCTTGACAGTTATCTGCAAAATAGGAAGGTATCCGTAAGATATGGAGGACAAGAAGTAACCGTCGAGTCAACCAAAGGATGCATCCAGGGATCTGTTGCAGGTCCAATACTCTGGAATCTGCTATTGGACCCCCTCCTAAAAAAGTTAGAAAGTAGAGGATTGTGTGTACAGGCCTTTGCGGATGATGTGGTCCTAGTTTTCGACGGTGATTGCGCCATAGACATTGAAAGCCAAGCCAGGGAGGCTCTCGCGCTTGTCCAGACGTGGGGGACAGACAACAAATTGAGATTTGCTGCGCAAAAAACCAAAGGCATGGTAATAACGAAGAAGCAGAAATTTGACGAGCCACGTCTGAGCATGAACGGGAGCAATGTTGAAATGGTACAGGACATGAAGTTGCTAGGGGTGACAATAGATGCAAAACTCACCTTCAAAAAGCACGTAGGTAACATTTGTAGGAGATCAATAGTTATATATAAACAGCTAGCAAAGGCGGCAAAGACTAACTGGGGCCTAGACCCGGAGATAGTTCGCACCATATACAAGGCAACAGTAGAGCCTATAATCCTGTATGGTGCAAGTGTTTGGGCACCAGTAGTTAAAAGAGTAGGGATCAAAAAGCAGCTGAACGCTGTACTGCGCGGTTTTGCCCAAAAGATCAGCAGAGCCTACCGCACGGTCTCCCTTAACGCAGCTCTCGTGTTGGCTGGATTGCTCCCCCTTGATCTACGTGTGCGCGAGGTAGCCTCGCTGTACAGGATTAAGAGGGGCGCACCCATACCGGGGCTGGGTGACAGGGAGATCGAGCGATTGGCCCCAGCGATTGAAGCTCCCCACCCGGCGGAGCGGCTCGACCTCGAGTTTATCGGCCTGGAGAATCAGCAGCAAGTGGATGAGAGTAGAGAAACCTCTATTCAAATCTACACGGACGGCAGCAAGATTGATGGGAAGGTTGGTGCCGCGCTCTCCATCTGGGGGGACGGGGTGGAAATCGGAAAATCTAGGTTCTGCTTGCCGTCCTACTGCACGGTTTACCAGGCTGAGCTCCTGGCGATACGTGAAGCCACGGGGAGAATCAAAGCTCATAAAGCCAATGATTTTGGAATTTACAGCGACTCCATGTCAGCTCTGATGACCATCGTAAACCCGAGTTCCCTCCATCCTCTAGCAGTAGAAACTAGGGATAACATAAGTACGATATTCCGCCAGAACAAAATCCTAAAACTGTACTGGATCAAAGCGCACGCAGGACTGGAGGGCAACGAAAGGGCGGACGAGCTGGCAAAGGATGCTGCTGTGAATTCGAAAACCAGGGCTAAGTACGATCTGTGTCCAGTCTCGCACGCGAAGCGAGTCCTACGTTTGGAGTCGATTCGCGAGTGGGACGAGAGATACAACGTGGGCAAAACCGCGAGTACAACGAAAATGTTCTTTCCCGTGGCATCGGAGGCCTATAAAACGATACGGAATATAAAGCCGACAGGCCAAGTAACGCAGATATTAACGGGGCATGGGGGGTTCGCGGGATACTTGCATAGATTCAAGTGTCGCGATAACCCCTCGTGCATCTGTGATCCAAGCGAGGAGGAAACAGTGCTGCATCTACTCGCAGAATGCCCGGTCTTTGGCCGCCAAAGAATAAAGTTAGAAACAGAAATAGGATACAAAATATGCAAAAATTCATTACCAGACTTGATAAAAGGTAAACAGGTTGATAAATTCCTGAAATTCTGTGCAGAAATAACTACTAGGGTAAATAAAAAAAATGGCAAGAAATACATGATGTCATAATATAACACGTATATTAATGATCACCATGTAACAAAAAACTGTTGTGTAAAAATGTAAGGAAATGTGAAAACACAAATAGATATAAAATAGAGTAAGCTAT
>OX376166.1:10000-32500 GCA_947363495.1 Euzophera pinguis
CCTAACCTAACCTAACCTAACCTAACCTAACCTAACCTAACCTAACCTAACCTAACCTAACCTAACCTAACCTAACCTAACCTAACCTAACCTAACCTAACCTAACCTAACCTAACCTAACCTAACCTAACCTAACCTAACCTAACCTAACCTAACCTAACCTAACCTAACCTAACCTAACCTAACCTAACCTAACCTAACCTAACCTAACCTAACCTAACCTAACCTAACCTAACCTAACCTAACCTAACCTAACCTAACCTAACCTAACCTAACCTAACCTAACCTAACCTAACCTAACCTAACCTAACCTAACCTAACCTAACCTAACCTAACCTAACCTAACCTAACCTAACCTAACCTAACCTAACCTAACCTAACCTAACCTAACCTAACCTAACCTAACCTAACCTAACCTAACCTAACCTAACCTAACCTAACCTAACCTAACCTAACCTAACCTAACCTAACCTAACCTAACCTAACCTAACCTAACCTAACCTAACCTAACCTAACCTAACCTAACCTAACCTAACCTAACCTAACCTAACCTAACCTAACCTAACCTAACCTAACCTAACCTAACCTAACCTAACCTAACCTAACCTAACCTAACCTAACCTAACCTAACCTAACCTAACCTAACCTAACCTAACCTAACCTAACCTAACCTAACCTAACCTAACCTAACCTAACCTAACCTAACCTAACCTAACCTAACCTAACCTAACCTAACCTAACCTAACCTAACCTAACCTAACCTAACCTAACCTAACCTAACCTAACCTAACCTAACCTAACCTAACCTAACCTAACCTAACCTAACCTAACCTAACCTAACCTAACCTAACCTAACCTAACCTAACCTAACCTAACCTAACCTAACCTAACCTAACCTAACCTAACCTAACCTAACCTAACCTAACCTAACCTAACCTAACCTAACCTAACCTAACCTAACCTAACCTAACCTAACCTAACCTAACCTAACCTAACCTAACCTAACCTAACCTAACCTAACCTAACCTAACCTAACCTAACCTAACCTAACCTAACCTAACCTAACCTAACCTAACCTAACCTAACCTAACCTAACCTAACCTAACCTAACCTAACCTAACCTAACCTAACCTAACCTAACCTAACCTAACCTAACCTAACCTAACCTAACCTAACCTAACCTAACCTAACCTAACCTAACCTAACCTAACCTAACCTAACCTAACCTAACCTAACCTAACCTAACCTAACCTAACCTAACCTAACCTAACCTAACCTAACCTAACCTAACCTAACCTAACCTAACCTAACCTAACCTAACCTAACCTAACCTAACCTAACCTAACCTAACCTAACCTAACCTAACCTAACCTAACCTAACCTAACCTAACCTAACCTAACCTAACCTAACCTAACCTAACCTAACCTAACCTAACCTAACCTAACCTAACCTAACCTAACCTAACCTAACCTAACCTAACCTAACCTAACCTAACCTAACCTAACCTAACCTAACCTAACCTAACCTAACCTAACCTAACCTAACCTAACCTAACCTAACCTAACCTAACCTAACCTAACCTAACCTAACCTAACCTAACCTAACCTAACCTAACCTAACCTAACCTAACCTAACCTAACCTAACCTAACCTAACCTAACCTAACCTAACCTAACCTAACCTAACCTAACCTAACCTAACCTAACCTAACCTAACCTAACCTAACCTAACCTAACCTAACCTAACCTAACCTAACCTAACCTAACCTAACCTAACCTAACCTAACCTAACCTAACCTAACCTAACCTAACCTAACCTAACCTAACCTAACCTAACCTAACCTAACCTAACCTAACCTAACCTAACCTAACCTAACCTAACCTAACCTAACCTAACCTAACCTAACCTAACCTAACCTAACCTAACCTAACCTAACCTAACCTAACCTAACCTAACCTAACCTAACCTAACCTAACCTAACCTAACCTAACCTAACCTAACCTAACCTAACCTAACCTAACCTAACCTAACCTAACCTAACCTAACCTAACCTAACCTAACCTAACCTAACCTAACCTAACCTAACCTAACCTAACCTAACCTAACCTAACCTAACCTAACCTAACCTAACCTAACCTAACCTAACCTAACCTAACCTAACCTAACCTAACCTAACCTAACCTAACCTAACCTAACCTAACCTAACCTAACCTAACCTAACCTAACCTAACCTAACCTAACCTAACCTAACCTAACCTAACCTAACCTAACCTAACCTAACCTAACCTAACCTAACCTAACCTAACCTAACCTAACCTAACCTAACCTAACCTAACCTAACCTAACCTAACCTAACCTAACCTAACCTAACCTAACCTAACCTAACCTAACCTAACCTAACCTAACCTAACCTAACCTAACCTAACCTAACCTAACCTAACCTAACCTAACCTAACCTAACCTAACCTAACCTAACCTAACCTAACCTAACCTAACCTAACCTAACCTAACCTAACCTAACCTAACCTAACCTAACCTAACCTAACCTAACCTAACCTAACCTAACCTAACCTAACCTAACCTAACCTAACCTAACCTAACCTAACCTAACCTAACCTAACCTAACCTAACCTAACCTAACCTAACCTAACCTAACCTAACCTAACCTAACCTAACCTAACCTAACCTAACCTAACCTAACCTAACCTAACCTAACCTAACCTAACCTAACCTAACCTAACCTAACCTAACCTAACCTAACCTAACCTAACCTAACCTAACCTAACCTAACCTAACCTAACCTAACCTAACCTAACCTAACCTAACCTAACCTAACCTAACCTAACCTAACCTAACCTAACCTAACCTAACCTAACCTAACCTAACCTAACCTAACCTAACCTAACCTAACCTAACCTAACCTAACCTAACCTAACCTAACCTAACCTAACCTAACCTAACCTAACCTAACCTAACCTAACCTAACCTAACCTAACCTAACCTAACCTAACCTAACCTAACCTAACCTAACCTAACCTAACCTAACCTAACCTAACCTAACCTAACCTAACCTAACCTAACCTAACCTAACCTAACCTAACCTAACCTAACCTAACCTAACCTAACCTAACCTAACCTAACCTAACCTAACCTAACCTAACCTAACCTAACCTAACCTAACCTAACCTAACCTAACCTAACCTAACCTAACCTAACCTAACCTAACCTAACCTAACCTAACCTAACCTAACCTAACCTAACCTAACCTAACCTAACCTAACCTAACCTAACCTAACCTAACCTAACCTAACCTAACCTAACCTAACCTAACCTAACCTAACCTAACCTAACCTAACCTAACCTAACCTAACCTAACCTAACCTAACCTAACCTAACCTAACCTAACCTAACCTAACCTAACCTAACCTAACCTAACCTAACCTAACCTAACCTAACCTAACCTAACCTAACCTAACCTAACCTAACCTAACCTAACCTAACCTAACCTAACCTAACCTAACCTAACCTAACCTAACCTAACCTAACCTAACCTAACCTAACCTAACCTAACCTAACCTAACCTAACCTAACCTAACCTAACCTAACCTAACCTAACCTAACCTAACCTAACCTAACCTAACCTAACCTAACCTAACCTAACCTAACCTAACCTAACCTAACCTAACCTAACCTAACCTAACCTAACCTAACCTAACCTAACCTAACCTAACCTAACCTAACCTAACCTAACCTAACCTAACCTAACCTAACCTAACCTAACCTAACCTAACCTAACCTAACCTAACCTAACCTAACCTAACCTAACCTAACCTAACCTAACCTAACCTAACCTAACCTAACCTAACCTAACCTAACCTAACCTAACCTAACCTAACCTAACCTAACCTAACCTAACCTAACCTAACCTAACCTAACCTAACCTAACCTAACCTAACCTAACCTAACCTAACCTAACCTAACCTAACCTAACCTAACCTAACCTAACCTAACCTAACCTAACCTAACCTAACCTAACCTAACCTAACCTAACCTAACCTAACCTAACCTAACCTAACCTAACCTAACCTAACCTAACCTAACCTAACCTAACCTAACCTAACCTAACCTAACCTAACCTAACCTAACCTAACCTAACCTAACCTAACCTAACCTAACCTAACCTAACCTAACCTAACCTAACCTAACCTAACCTAACCTAACCTAACCTAACCTAACCTAACCTAACCTAACCTAACCTAACCTAACCTAACCTAACCTAACCTAACCTAACCTAACCTAACCTAACCTAACCTAACCTAACCTAACCTAACCTAACCTAACCTAACCTAACCTAACCTAACCTAACCTAACCTAACCTAACCTAACCTAACCTAACCTAACCTAACCTAACCTAACCTAACCTAACCTAACCTAACCTAACCTAACCTAACCTAACCTAACCTAACCTAACCTAACCTAACCTAACCTAACCTAACCTAACCTAACCTAACCTAACCTAACCTAACCTAACCTAACCTAACCTAACCTAACCTAACCTAACCTAACCTAACCTAACCTAACCTAACCTAACCTAACCTAACCTAACCTAACCTAACCTAACCTAACCTAACCTAACCTAACCTAACCTAACCTAACCTAACCTAACCTAACCTAACCTAACCTAACCTAACCTAACCTAACCTAACCTAACCTAACCTAACCTAACCTAACCTAACCTAACCTAACCTAACCTAACCTAACCTAACCTAACCTAACCTAACCTAACCTAACCTAACCTAACCTAACCTAACCTAACCTAACCTAACCTAACCTAACCTAACCTAACCTAACCTAACCTAACCTAACCTAACCTAACCTAACCTAACCTAACCTAACCTAACCTAACCTAACCTAACCTAACCTAACCTAACCTAACCTAACCTAACCTAACCTAACCTAACCTAACCTAACCTAACCTAACCTAACCTAACCTAACCTAACCTAACCTAACCTAACCTAACCTAACCTAACCTAACCTAACCTAACCTAACCTAACCTAACCTAACCTAACCTAACCTAACCTAACCTAACCTAACCTAACCTAACCTAACCTAACCTAACCTAACCTAACCTAACCTAACCTAACCTAACCTAACCTAACCTAACCTAACCTAACCTAACCTAACCTAACCTAACCTAACCTAACCTAACCTAACCTAACCTAACCTAACCTAACCTAACCTAACCTAACCTAACCTAACCTAACCTAACCTAACCTAACCTAACCTAACCTAACCTAACCTAACCTAACCTAACCTAACCTAACCTAACCTAACCTAACCTAACCTAACCTAACCTAACCTAACCTAACCTAACCTAACCTAACCTAACCTAACCTAACCTAACCTAACCTAACCTAACCTAACCTAACCTAACCTAACCTAACCTAACCTAACCTAACCTAACCTAACCTAACCTAACCTAACCTAACCTAACCTAACCTAACCTAACCTAACCTAACCTAACCTAACCTAACCTAACCTAACCTAACCTAACCTAACCTAACCTAACCTAACCTAACCTAACCTAACCTAACCTAACCTAACCTAACCTAACCTAACCTAACCTAACCTAACCTAACCTAACCTAACCTAACCTAACCTAACCTAACCTAACCTAACCTAACCTAACCTAACCTAACCTAACCTAACCTAACCTAACCTAACCTAACCTAACCTAACCTAACCTAACCTAACCTAACCTAACCTAACCTAACCTAACCTAACCTAACCTAACCTAACCTAACCTAACCTAACCTAACCTAACCTAACCTAACCTAACCTAACCTAACCTAACCTAACCTAACCTAACCTAACCTAACCTAACCTAACCTAACCTAACCTAACCTAACCTAACCTAACCTAACCTAACCTAACCTAACCTAACCTAACCTAACCTAACCTAACCTAACCTAACCTAACCTAACCTAACCTAACCTAACCTAACCTAACCTAACCTAACCTAACCTAACCTAACCTAACCTAACCTAACCTAACCTAACCTAACCTAACCTAACCTAACCTAACCTAACCTAACCTAACCTAACCTAACCTAACCTAACCTAACCTAACCTAACCTAACCTAACCTAACCTAACCTAACCTAACCTAACCTAACCTAACCTAACCTAACCTAACCTAACCTAACCTAACCTAACCTAACCTAACCTAACCTAACCTAACCTAACCTAACCTAACCTAACCTAACCTAACCTAACCTAACCTAACCTAACCTAACCTAACCTAACCTAACCTAACCTAACCTAACCTAACCTAACCTAACCTAACCTAACCTAACCTAACCTAACCTAACCTAACCTAACCTAACCTAACCTAACCTAACCTAACCTAACCTAACCTAACCTAACCTAACCTAACCTAACCTAACCTAACCTAACCTAACCTAACCTAACCTAACCTAACCTAACCTAACCTAACCTAACCTAACCTAACCTAACCTAACCTAACCTAACCTAACCTAACCTAACCTAACCTAACCTAACCTAACCTAACCTAACCTAACCTAACCTAACCTAACCTAACCTAACCTAACCTAACCTAACCTAACCTAACCTAACCTAACCTAACCTAACCTAACCTAACCTAACCTAACCTAACCTAACCTAACCTAACCTAACCTAACCTAACCTAACCTAACCTAACCTAACCTAACCTAACCTAACCTAACCTAACCTAACCTAACCTAACCTAACCTAACCTAACCTAACCTAACCTAACCTAACCTAACCTAACCTAACCTAACCTAACCTAACCTAACCTAACCTAACCTAACCTAACCTAACCTAACCTAACCTAACCTAACCTAACCTAACCTAACCTAACCTAACCTAACCTAACCTAACCTAACCTAACCTAACCTAACCTAACCTAACCTAACCTAACCTAACCTAACCTAACCTAACCTAACCTAACCTAACCTAACCTAACCTAACCTAACCTAACCTAACCTAACCTAACCTAACCTAACCTAACCTAACCTAACCTAACCTAACCTAACCTAACCTAACCTAACCTAACCTAACCTAACCTAACCTAACCTAACCTAACCTAACCTAACCTAACCCAGTCTTGTTCGAGCCGCGGTCGAGTGCGGACGCGTCCCGAGCAGCTCCCTGCGAAAAAAATAGAAAAAATTAGTAAAAGTTTAAAATAATTGTGTTAACGCGATTCTTAACTAATAGTTTAAAGTACCAGCAATAAACTAGCGGGTAACAACCACGGATCACGAAGATTCAGCGGAATTAAGACTGACAGAAAACAATTTTCCGTCGCAAACAAGCTGCGATCGGGACTGCACCCACCCTCGGATCACCCTTCATCAAAGCGACAAAGGTACCAGCATCCTGTACCCGGAAGACACCCGGGAAGCCGCCAAATACGCCACCGGAGCTTGGGGGATTGTCACACCGACAAAACCGCTCGAAGTCTCCATGCGGCTACAGGAACTGTGGTAACAACCACCCACTTGTACCTGAAATTTATTTGTGATTTTAAAAAAAAAAAAAATTGACCCTGTAAATATTTATACTATTTTATACAACTTTTACAAATTTAATTTTAACAAGTGACCATGACTACCAAACAAACAAAGCCCAGGATAAAAATTACTATTGGAAACAAAGAAAACTCAAAAATGGAAGACATGGAAAAGCGATACGATGAATTAGTATCAGATATCAAGAATGAGTTCGCTAAAGTGACCAGATTCGCTAAGCACGAGTCCATTGAAATTATGAGAGTTGGATTTATTAAACTTAAAGAGCTGTTCCGCGAGAAATTCGAAATAGCTCCCCAAAAAGTGATACCAGACCTTAAGTCAGTGAAAACCCAGACCATCTCGATCAACAAACAGAATATGAAAACACAAACTACCCCAATCAAGAATAAAAAAACAGCATCAACCGCAATGCAGACGACACCAGCCAAACCTCCTGCGACGCCCCCAGCAAACCCTCCAGGTAGTTCCTGTGAGGACAAAATAGATAGACTAGTACAAATAATAGAACAAAACAGTAGAAATATCCAGGAACTTAAGGAAAAAATCTGTCAGCAAAACTTGGTACAGGGAAAATTAAATTATTCGGAAGAAGCAACCGGACGAGAGCTAAAACAAAGACCAGTCCTGGATACCCTGCACTCGGTAATAATTACGTCCAAAAATAAGCAGCACACCGGAGAACATGTTTTGGAAGAATTTAGGGAAGCGGTGGGAAATCTGGACGAGGGATTACTTGTCGAGAAGGTCAGAAAGGCAAAAAATCAAAAAATTATCGTTGGGTGCAAAACCAAAGAAGAAAGGACTAAACTAAAAGAAAAGATACTGGCGACAGACCACTTACAGATCGAAGAGGTCGCAAATAGCGACCCACTTTTGATACTAAAAAATGTCCTGACAAAAAATACCAACGAAGATATACTAAGTGGACTTAAGAATAAAAACAAAAAAATATTTGAAAACATAAATAAAAATGACCACAGGATGGAGGTAAAATTTAGAAAAAAGGCTAGGAATCTACTGCTCAACCACGTCATACTCCGAGTGTCACCGATAATATGGAAGAGGGTAGTGGAAGCTGGCTCAGTGCACATCGACGTGCAGAAAATATATGTGGAAGACTTTTCACCAGTTATTCAGTGCTCGATGTGCCTGGGCTATGGCCATGGCAAAAAACACTGTAAAGAGAAGACAGAAAAATGCGCCCACTGTGGCGAAGCACACAATAGAGGAAAATGCCCCCGATATCTGGCTGGAGAGCCCCCATCGTGCCTAAACTGCATAAAAGAGAAGATTGACAGTGCAAACCATAATGCCTTTGATAAACTATGTCAGGTGAGGCAAAAATGGGACGTTCTTGCTAGATCAAAAGTGGCGTACAGCTAAGTAGAAAACATGCATATACAGCCTAGTAGTCTGGAACACTTGAAGTATGGGACAACAGGTACAGTCTGGGCCAAACCGCGGGAGTAACAAAGCTGTTCTTTCCGAGGGCTTCGGCTGCATACAAACTGGTACGCGAACTGGTACCGGACTATATACTGACGCAATTAATGACTGGCCATGGAGGCTTTGCCGAGTACCTATATCGTTTTAAATGCCGTGACAACCCTTCTTGTGACTGTGACCCGGATGTCAAACAAACAGTCCCCCATCTTATTATAGAATGCCCGGTATTTGGTCGCGAAAGGCTAGAGGTCGAGCAAGCTCTAGACCATAGATTAATAGTGAATAACATACCCAAAATTTTGTTAAATAAAAATAAAAATAGGTTTTTAGAATTTTGTAAGAAAATTGTAATAGTTGTAAACAAGAAAAATGGTGCGAAAAATGTGATGTTATAATATTTAATATAATATTACTGAACATCACAAAATAAAACAGCTGTAGTAAATTAAGTTAGCAATAAGATAATTAGTGATAAAAATGTAGTTGTAAAACTAGAAATAAAGAAAAGTGAATGTGTTGTTAATACCCTGAAACAAAAAATAAATAATAGAAGTAGAAACAAAATAGATATATAGACAGAAACAGTAGTCGGGCGTCCCACCCGTTATAGAAACAAAAGGTGATGTATGAATGAGTAGTATGAGGAAAGAAAGTGCGAGAGGAATACGTGCGAGAACTGGTATGGAAACAGGCTCAAGATAGGAATAGGCTCCATTACACACATGGAGGTAGTAGTAAAAAAAAAAAAAAAAAAAAAAAAAAAAAAAAAAAAAAAAAAAAAAAAAAAAAAAAAAAAAAAAAAAAAAAAAAACCTAACCTAACCTAACCTAACCTAACCTAACCTAACCTAACCTAACCTAACCTAACCTAACCTAACCTAACCTAACCTAACCTAACCTAACCTAACCTAACCTAACCTAACCTAACCTAACCTAACCTAACCTAACCTAACCTAACCTAACCTAACCTAACCTAACCTTGGCAGTGTGGAAACGAAATCCGTAGTGTGAAACTCGGCCTACCTGATTACAGCACGGTATACCAAGCTGAGCTACTCGCGGTGTGCGTCGCGACGAGGGAGATAAAAAAGCACAAAACTGCCACTTCGTTTGGAATTCTCAGCGACTCAATGGCCGCACTTCTGAGCGTCAAGAATCTCGGCTGCCTCCACCCTCTAGCGGTAGAAACAAGAGAAAATCTTAAGGATATTTCAATCCAGAATAAAGCAGTAAAATTGTTTTGGATAAAAGCACACGCTGGGTTGGAAGGCAACGAGAGAGCTGATGCTCTAGCACGAGAGGCCGCTGAGAAGTCCAAGCGAAAACCAATATATGACAGTTGCCCGGTCTCATTCGTCAAGCGAGGTGCTCGTATGGCCACGCTTGACGAGTGGAATCGGAGATATGTGGGGGGCAGCACAGCCTCCACAACTAAGCTGTTTTTCCCCAACGCAGTGGAGGCATACGGGATCGTACGTAAGTTTGAGCCGACCATGGTAAGAACGCAAATCCTAACAGGTCACGGCGGGTTTTCAGAGTACCTGAACCGCTTCAAGTGCAAGGAAGACCCGTCGTGCCCCTGTGATCCTTCGGAAGAGGAGACGGTAGTGCACATCCTGTGCTCCTGTCCTATATACGATAGGGAAAGATTTGAGATTGAGCAGACATTAGGCTTAAAAATTGTCGCAGAAAATTTCAACAAATTGATAGCAGGTAAAGAAAGGGAGGTATTTCTCGAATACTCCGAAAAAGTTGCCAAGAGGGTGATAGAGAGAAACAAAACCTAGTAAATAAACTATGCTTGCATAATATTATAGAATATTAATGTATAAGCATAGAAATTAAGAGTGGTAAATGTAATAGTGATAAGTAGTATTAAGGAAATATTATAAGGCTGAAATGCATAAATAAAGAAACGTAGTCTGTGTACATTTAATATAAGGAACCCCTCATGAATCCTATATGAATAGGAACAATGTATAAGTAAGGAAGGAATGTAAAAGATTAGAAACAAATAAATAAAGATTAATAAAGATAGTAGATACCTAGTTAGAATATGGGAATCCCACCCATCAAAGACTGAATGTGGATGAATGATAGAAAGACAAAGTATGCGGAATGAGATTACGAGAGGCATGAAACGCGAGAACTGGTATGAAAGAGGATTGCTAAAACAAGAGACTCCAGTAACCGTACTGGGGGTACTAGAAAAAAAAAAAAAAAAAAAAAAAAAAAAAAAAAAAAAAAAAAAAAAAAAAAAAAAAAAACCTAACCTAACCTAACCTAACCTAACCTAACCTAACCTAACCTAACCTAACCTAACCTAACCTAACCTAACCTAACCTAACCTAACCTAACCTAACCTAACCTAACCTAACCTAACCTAACCTAACCTAACCTAACCTAACCTAACCTAACCTAACCTAACCTAACCTAACCTAACCTAACCTAACCTAACCTAACCTAACCTAACCTAACCTAACCTAACCTAACCTAACCTAACCTAACCTAACCTAACCTAACCTAACCTAACCTAACCTAACCTAACCTAACCTAACCTAACCTAACCTAACCTAACCTAACCTAACCTAACCTAACCTAACCTAACCTAACCTAACCTAACCTAACCTAACCTAACCTAACCTAACCTAACCTAACCTAACCTAACCTAACCTAACCTAACCTAACCTAACCTAACCTAACCTAACCTAACCTAACCTAACCTAACCTAACCTAACCTAACCTAACCTAACCTAACCTAACCTAACCTAACCTAACCTAACCTAACCTAACCTAACCTAACCTAACCTAACCTAACCTAACCTAACCTAACCTAACCTAACCTAACCTAACCTAACCTAACCTAACCTAACCTAACCTAACCTAACCTAACCTAACCTAACCTAACCTAACCTAACCTAACCTAACCTAACCTAACCTAACCTAACCTAACCTAACCTAACCTAACCTAACCTAACCTAACCTAACCTAACCTAACCTAACCTAACCTAACCTAACCTAACCTAACCTAACCTAACCTAACCTAACCTAACCTAACCTAACCTAACCTAACCTAACCTAACCTAACCTAACCTAACCTAACCTAACCTAACCCAGTCCCGTGCCCGCACGCATGACGAGCACCACGATTTTAAGTCGCTCCGCGCTTAAAAAATTCTAAAAATAGTAATTGTGTTGTGAAAGTATATGTGTTATATGTTGTTAGAACCGCGTTCGCGAGTGCTACTCAAAAGTGAAAAATTTTTTAAAATCGGTGCTAAGTGTAAAAAACTATATCAAAAACAAGGTTAATTTTAAGTTGGTTTTAAAAGTCCCGATCGACATAAGTCCCGGAACTCATCGAGAACTTTTTGTGCTGGAACTGCTACATTGTGCATAGGAACGCTACGCGTTGCAGCAAAAAATTCCGGATATCCAGGACCAAACGGGACGGAGCGGGAGAGTTTTCTTTGGCGGCCCAAACCGCAGAGTTAAGTTGGTAGCCCAAAGCCATCAACTGGGAAGAATCGGCCAATCGTTACCATCACGACTCGACACTCCTGTTCTTGGACGTCTAGAATACGTATACCATACCTGGGGGAGTTGAGACTGCGGCGCTCCAGTGAGCCGGGAACGCGAGCGGACAGAGAAGTTGCGGTTTTCGCGTCCCATAGTGCCTACAGGAAGAGGGGTACGCACCCTCCTTGTGCTGCAATAGGTGGAGCACCCACAGGAGAAGCCCTGTACGAATTTTCAGGACCCTAGTACATCGGGGGAAGGAGCTGCAGCGAGGAATCCAGCTCGACCAATCAGCGATTTTTCGCCGATTCCGGCTGAACCCTCGGGATCCGCCAGCTGCCATTCCGGGGGACGACGCGCCGGGCCGGGAGGAGTTCGGAGGCACCCCAAAGGTTTTTCTGCTGCCATCCAATCTTTAACTGCAGCGGTTTTTCCCGGTGCAAACAACGGAGGGCTGACTTCGGGTCCGCCTGCGCCAGGAACCGGGAGTCCTACGGGATAAGTAGAAGGTGGGAACTATAGAGAACTTATTCAACTGTGCCTGGTCCAAAATTGGGAATTTTTGCCCCAATAGCTTAATTTTTGTGAAATTTTTAGTTGAGTGAAGTGAATATAAGTTTAGTTGTTTCACTTTGTTTACTCCAACAGAGGATACTCCGACCTAAGAGTGCTACAGACAGCGCCACCTGGTAGCGAGTTTTAAAACTACATAGATATATAAATTGGAAATTTTATGTGGAAATTTTTTATATTCGAGCGAAAAAATAGTCTTGGCCTCCCATAATTGGTTATTAAGAAATTTTTGATTAATATTAGTAAAAGAAATTAAATTTTTCACACTTTTTGCAAAATTTTCAATTAAAAATTTTTTATCTTCCTTTCTTTCTACAAGGAAATTAAAAAGTTGAGGTTTTAGTGCACAGGAAATATAATCGGGCCAAAACCGGAACTAAATCATATAAAAAATTTCTATATACGGGTGGCGCCACCTGTGAGTGAGTTTCGGTACTGGGAGTGAGAGTGAAACAACATAGACTAGTGCTGAAGGCCCCATCTAAAATAATTTTGTTTACTTCAGATTATTTATTATCCGTGTTACTTTGTGTTTGTATTCCTTGTATACTTATAACTACCACGACCGCTTCTGGAGTGTGCTTTAGTTGTGACTTATTGATTCAAGGACAAATAGCGTGGATTGCTTAACCACATAATACGACAAATTAATTAGTTGATAAGTATTAATATTGAAACCGAATTTAAATTTAAATATAAACTTAAGTTTAAGCTTCTGGTGAAGTTGTTATTGATACAAGTTAGGCCAAGAGTGTTTTGTTTACAATTGTTTGCTTGAACAGGGGTCACTCCGACTGAAAAATTCGACAGACAGCGCCATCTCATAGCGTGAGTTGTAACTACATAGGTGTGCAAATAAAAAATTTTTTTAAATTTTTTAACTATATTTAAGGAAAAATAGCCTTGGTGTCCCATATTTGTCGATTGGGAAAATTTTGGTTATTATTGGTTGAGATAAATCAAATTTCTTCTCACTTTTGGCAAAATATAATAAAAGAAAAATTCTTTTCTTCTCTTTCAATTTAAATTCAAAAAAATTAAAGACTTTTTGTAAGCAAGACATAGAATTAGAATAAAACTAGAGATTAATTTTGAAAATTTTTTATATATACAAGTGGCGCCACCTGTTAGTGTGAGTCGGTACTGAAGGTGATCTGTGAAACAACATAGACTAGTACCGGAGCCCCTTCGGGCAAGGTTTTGTTTACAGAAATTCCTCCTAAAAATTTTGGTTGGGCTGACGCCGGGGGACTGTCCGGGGCGTCGCGACGACCAGAAAAGTCTTTGTACCGTGTATCTGCGGCGTCTAGTTTCGGAGATAATTGAGAGGTAGCTTATAGCTGAGTCGGCAACGTCAAAAACTTTAAGTGCCCATATCTCCGGCCCTGGTCGTCGTAGGGACTTGGAACTTGGACTGTGGGTCTCAGCACGCTCGGCGCCTTCCTCCTACGGGGGTCCAGTCGGGACAGGACCTCGGCGGCCATCTTGGCCCCTCTTGTTTACCCAAAAAGTCCTAAATCTTATATCTCGGCTCTCCGTGGCCGTAGAAACCTGGAGTTTTCAACATAGGCATTGACAATGGGAGCTCTTCCGAGTGGCATGGTGACTGACTCTATATAGAGTTATCGACATATAGAGACTAGGAAAAATTCTGACAAAAGTTAAAATTGGAAACTGTGAGGGACAAACCAAGCCTATAGTTCCCTATACAAATAACTAAGCTCTATATAGAGCCATTATATTATTTACTCTAAGTTATTTTATATTGTTTTGTGTTACTTTGTATTTTAAAACTACCAGGACTGCTTCTGGGGTGTGTTTTAGTCTTAACTTATTAATCTTTAATTGAAATTTTTTACTTTTTCTTTTTATTTTATTTATTTTATTTTTATAAATTGCAAAACTACTTGGAATTCGACCTTATTTTAAATTAACTTAGTCTTAAGGACAAAAAGGGTATATTTACCCTTCAATCGTCAATAATTGACTGTTTACTTGTTAAGTAAATAAAACCTTTTACTCTAATTTAATTTTGTAATTGTGACCGTATCGTAATATTGACGGTCGAGCACCTTGTGGGGCACTTTTATATTGCTTTATATTGTGTTATTTTACTTTAATTAAATTGCAATTAGTTGTGGGAAATTGAAAGGATAGCAACTCGCTACCAAATAAGAGACTAAAATAAATTGACTTTAGCTAGAAGTTTAGGCTTCTAGGACTTGCTAACGATCTCTTCGGAGGCTGAGCTGGGCGGCGTACAATATATAAAACTTCTACAAGTCTACAAGGTACCCGCGCAATATCAACCTGACGTATACATAGTCTGATCTGACTAATTACCGGAGATCTAATTATCGTGTTTAGTTGCCCCTACAGATATTTATATAATATTTTATTTAACAATAAATTTTTAAATTTTAAAATTGACGTCCACCACCAAAATGCTACGTTCACCAGTCTTAAAACCGACAAAGGGCGACTCGCCCTCAAGTGACACGACAAATCGTAGCGGCCGAGTAAGCATTGAGACAATGCCTGATAGCCCGAACTCGGCTAAGGTACCTACAGCGTTAAACAGAATGACAACACGGGCCGGATCCGTGGATTCAAAAAAGACTTCTACTCTTAACAAAACGGTAGTCTTAAAGTATAACCTCCTGGAACAAAAAACAAACCGTAGTAGATCTGAAGAAGCCGACCGTATCCATAAAACAGCTGTGGAGATGATGGGCAAAGCCTTAAAAAGGGACATATCGCAAATTGCTATTGACGCCTTAAATAGTCTGAGAGATATGGTTAAAGAAGCAGAAAAAGAAAGGCATATTTTGACGCAGGCAAATAAACAGGGAAGGAATGAGCCTAACACATCGCAAACAGAGGTAGCAAGAATGTGCATGGAGAAAATGGAAGAACACACAAAGATGCTAATTGAAAATAAAAAAGCTATGGAGGAGATGAAGGGGGAAATTCACAAGCAAAATGATAACATAGAAAAAGCGTTAACAACAACCTACGCAAATATAGTAGCGGGAAATCCAAACCCCCAAAACGTCAAAACGTCACCACCTAGGAAAACCCTGCACTCAGTAGCAATCAGTTCCACGGATGACACTGAAAAAAGTGAAGAGGTACTCGAAAGAATCCGCGAGACAATAAATGCGAAAGAAGGCTGGATACAAATCAGAAACGTAAGGAAGGCAAAGGATAAAAAGATTATTATAGGACTAAATACAAAAGAGGATAGAGATAAACTGAAGAAAAAGATAGAGAAAGAAGGTAAAAACCTAAACGTTGAAGAGATGAAAAACAGGAATCCTCTTTTGGTTTTTAAGAGTGTTCTAAACTCCTACAAGGACGAACATATTATGGAGGCCCTTAGAAACCAAAATAAGGACTGGTTTAGGGATTTGGAAGAGGAAGAGAAGGCGATAGAAATAAGATATAGAAAAAAGGCTAGGAACCCTCTAACGGGTCATGTTGTGGCGAGGGTCTCACCAAGGGTCTGGCAGCGGGCAACAGCAAAGGGTGTCGCATATATCGACTTCCTGAGAATTGGAGTAGAAGACCAAACGCCACTGGTGCAGTGTACTCGATGTCTGGCCTTTGGTCATGGAAGACGGTTTTGCTCTGAAACAGTGGATCTGTGTGGCCACTGTGGCGGCCCCCATCTAAGGACAGATTGTCAAGAATTTGTAGCAAACCTTCCCCCAAGCTGCAGAAACTGTACCAAAGCAGGCTTCGATGGCGCGGAGCACAACGCGTTTGACCGCAATTGCCAAACTAGGCAAAAGTGGGATGCGATAGCCCGCTCATCGGTGGCGTACTGCTAAGGGCAGCCACAGGGAAAAAATCCTCTATGGTTTCGTGCAAGCGAACCTACAAAAGAGGATCCTAGCAACTAATGAACTGTTTATAGAGGCTGCAAACCGCAAAACGGCGGTTGCACTAATCCAGGAACCCTATGTAAACACGGATGGTAGGATGAACGGTAGAACTGGGGCACGCATTTTCCAGGCAGATGACTCGGACAGGGGCAAGGTCAAAGCGGCAATCGCGGTTTTTGACCCAAACCTAGAGATTGTCCAATACCCAGCACTCACGACAAAAAATATTGCAGTGGTCGAAATTCGGACATTGGCCTGGAAAATTGCAGTTGTCTCGTACTACTTCGAACCCGATAAACCCATTAGTCAATATATTGAACAACTTAAACTGATTGCACAAAAAATTAAAACTAAATTTGTCATTATGGGAGGTGATGCAAATGCCAAAAATACATGGTGGGGCAGCCCTATAAACAACCACAAAGGAGTTGAGATGGCAGGGGCTCTCAATGAAATGGGACTCCATATCCTAAATACGGGACAAATCCCAACCTTTGATACGATCAGAGATGGACAGAGATTCCAGAGTTATATTGACATAACGGCTTGCTCGACGGAGGTGATGTGCATCGTTGAAGACTGGAAGGTAGTGGAAAACTTGGTGAGCTCGGATCATAACGGCATAACATTTGACCTAAACCTATGTAAATCAAGGGGCATTAAAATTGAAAGAACCACGAGGAAATTTAACACCAAAAAAGCAAACTGGCAAAATTTTGAAGATAAAATAAAGGAGCTAAAAACGAAAGAAGACATAACATTAGAAAAAGTAAAAAATTTAAAAAACAAAGAGGAACTAGAACATGCAATTGATAAAATAAATGAAATTATAACTAAGAGCTGTGAAGCAGCAATGCCAAAATTAAAAAAGAGTGAAAAACTTACTGTGCCGTGGTGGTCCGAGGAGCTCGCCGAGATGAAAGCTGAGGTCTCAAGAAGGAAATATAGAATCCGGAACGCCGCGCCAAACCGAAGAGCCATGGTCGTCGAAGACTACCTGAAACAAAAAAGAGAATATGAGGATGCAGTAAGCAACGCACAAACAAATAGCTGGCGGGAATTTTGCACCAAACAGGAACGCGAAACTGTGTGGGAGGGTATCTATCGAGTTTTAAATAAAACCGGAAAACGCGAAGAGGACACGCCCCTACAAAGTGATGGGAAGGCACTCGATATGAGAGAGTCTATAAAATTAATGGCGAATACCTTTTATCCAGCTGACTGCGCGGAGGGCGAAGACAACTACCATAGAGATATGAGAGCAAAGGCGAATAAAGTAAATGGAGGCAAACATGAAGGAGTATGCGACCCCCCGTTTACTATAGCTGAAATAAGATCAGCAGCGGCCTCTTTTTCTCTGAAAAAAGCGCCAGGGGCCGACGGTTTTACAGCGGACATCTGCCTCCGAGTGATAGAAGGAGATCTAGATCTCTTTCTTGAACTCATGAACAGGTGTCTAGCCCTGGGCTGCTTCCCTAGGCAATGGAAAGAGGCTATAGTAGTTCTGCTCCGGAAACCAGGGAAAGAATCATACCTGTCACCAAAATCCTATAGGCCCATAGGACTGTTGCCAGTGTTGGGTAAAATCCTGGAGAGGATGTTGGTAAATCGGCTTAAACATTATCTCCTGCCAAAAATGAGCACACAACAATATGGCTTTATGCCACAAAAGAGTACCGAGGACTCCCTCTATGCCCTTAAACAACACATAGAAAACAAACTCGAACAAAAGAAAATTATTACAGTGATTTCACTGGACATAGAGGGGGCCTTCGACAACGCCTGGTGGCCAGCCATTGTGCTTCGATTGGCGGAGGACGGGTGTCCGATAAACCTAAGAAGGATTATGGATAATTATCTAAGTGACAGAAGGGTTAGGATCCGCTACGGGGGAATGGAACAGACCACTGAAACGACAAAAGGCTGCGTCCAAGGATCTATAGCAGGACCCATCCTGTGGAATGTTCTTTTAGACCCCCTGCTGCGGAAACTGGAGAATAGGGGCGTAAGGGTCCAGGCTTTCGCGGATGACATAGTTCTGGTTCTCGATGGGGACACAGCACAGGAGGTCGAAGGCCATGCGGGTCCAGCACTTGCCCTTGTTGAGGAGTGGGGTGTACAAAATAAACTGAAATTCGCACCACAAAAAACAAATGCCATGATAATAACAAAAAAACTAAAATATGACACCCCGCGCCTCAGCATGGGAGGAGTTGATGTCCGCATGGTAGACGAAATTAAGATGTTGGGCGTCATTTTCGACGCAAAGCTGACTTTCAAACAGCACGTAAATTATATCTGCAAAAAGGCCTTGGGAATTTATAGGAAATTAGCGAAAGCAGCAAAAACCGACTGGGGACTAAACCCCGATATAACGCGCATTATTTACGCGGCTACTGTGGAACCAATTATATTGTACGCCGCTAGCGTCTGGGCGAAAGCAACCGAAAGGATCAACATTAGAAAACCACTAAATGCTGTGCAACGCGGTTTCGCGCAGAAGATATGTAGAGCCTATCGCACGGTCTCTCTGCACTCGGCCCTGGTATTAGCTGGTTTGCTCCCTCTTGATCTTCGGGTGCGTGAAGCAGCTTCACTGTACCGGATCAGGCGGGGGGCGCCGGTGCCGGGGCTGGCTGACAGGGAGATCGAGCGGCCGGCCTCAGTCATGGATTTTCCTCACCCGGCGGAGCATATCGATCTGAAGTTCACCAGCCTTCTAGACCAGCAGGAAATGGATCAGAACTCCAATATGGACGTTCTTATCTACACCGATGGCAGTAAGGTTGGCGGGGGGGTCGGTGCCGCGCTTTCCATATGGAGAGACGGAACCGAATCCAGACCCGTAAAGCTCTGCCTGTCGGAGTACTGCTCGGTCTATCAGGCTGAGCTTCTAGCGATGTGCGAGGCCTCGAGGAGGATCACGACAATAAACGCCATCTCCTTTGGAATCTTCAGCGACTCCATGTCAGCGCTGCAGACAGTTACAAATTCGGCTTCCCTTCACCCACTAGCTATATCTGTGAGAAAAAACCTTAAAACTGCTTCTCAGCAGAACAAAACTGTTAAATTGTTCTGGGTTAAAGCCCACGCGGGGCTGGAGGGAAACGAACGAGCTGACAGACTGGCAAAGGAGGCCGCTGAGGGTTCCAAGAGAAGGCCAAATTACGACTTCTGCCCGATATCCCACGCCAAAACCATACTGCGACAAAAGACGCTGGTGGAATGGGATCGTCGTTATGACAGCGGCGAAACCGCCAGCACTACCAAATTATTCTTTCCAGTAGCATCCAGCGCTTACAAAATAGTACGTAAAATAAAAATCTGTGGGCAAATAACCCAGTTGTTGACAGGGCACGGAGGTTTCGCGGGGTACTTGCATCGCTTCAAGTGTCGCTCGGAGCCTTCGTGCATCTGTGACCCTGAAATGTCGGAGACGGTTCCACATATTCTTATAGAATGCCCAGTTTTCGCAAGTCACAGATATGACTTGGAACAAAAAATAGGCCAGAAACTAACCACTGAACTTCTCCCTGACATAATAAGTAAAGATGATAATAATGTATTTTTTAATTACTGTGTAAAAATTGTAAAAATTGTAAACAAAAGACATAGTAGTAAGCTATGATGCTGTAATATAAATTAGGTATATTACAAGCTCACCATAGATTTAATATAGTAATATAAAACTGTATAAATACATAAAAGTAGATAAGCAATGTAATAATATATAAGACATAAATAAATAGAATCTAAGAAGTATTGTAATTACATATAAGAGTTGCTGAAAATTGTTAAAACAATAAAATAAACTGTATCCTTAATTACCCCATAGAAATTAAGTTAAGAGCAAATATATATTAGTATAGATGAATAGTCAATAGTCGGGAAACCCACCCGGAATTAGCATAAAAGATGATGAGTGAAATTGGAGTATGATGAATGGAAGTACGAGAGGTAGCAATAGTGAGAACTAGCATGAATCCAGGCTCAAGTCGATATAGGCACCAATTCTGTTGGTGGTGGTAGAATATAAAAAAAAAAAAAAAAAAAAAAAAAAAAAAAAAAAAAAAAAAAAAAAAAAAAACCTAACCTAACCTAACCTAACCTAACCTAACCTAACCTAACCTAACCTAACCTAACCTAACCTAACCTAACCTAACCTAACCTAACCTAACCTAACCTAACCTAACCTAACCTAACCTAACCTAACCTAACCTAACCTAACCTAACCTAACCTAACCTAACCTAACCTAACCTAACCTAACCTAACCTAACCTAACCTAACCTAACCTAACCTAACCTAACCTAACCTAACCTAACCTAACCTAACCTAACCTAACCTAACCTAACCTAACCTAACCTAACCTAACCTAACCTAACCTAACCTAACCTAACCTAACCCAGTCTTGTTCGAGCCGCGGTCGAGTGCGGACGCGTCCCGAGCGGCTCCCTGTAGAAAAAAATAGAAAATTTTGTTTAAACTCAAAAATAAGCGTGAAAAAGTGTACTTAGGCTTCAGAATCAAAACACCAGTATACTACTCACCTGGAAGAACCACTGATTGTGAAGATTTCCAGAGATTACAACCAGTGGAAAATTAAACTCAGTTCTATATTGAGCTGCGGAAAGGACTGCAGCCGCCCTTGGACACCCCAACATCACGACGAAGGTACGAGCAGCAACCACCCGGAAGTCACCCCGGAAGCCGCCAAAACGCCACCGGAGCTTGGGGGACTGTCTTTAGACAAAGCCACTCGAAGCTCCACGCGGCTACAGAATCTGTGATAAACCACACACTTGTACCTGATCCTCGTTTAATCGTTGTTTTAAAATTTTGACCCTGTAAGTAATACGTTATACGACTTATACAATTTTAATTTTAACAACATGACTCTGACCAAAGTAAAGCCGAAAATAATATTTACAAATAGTGACAAATCAGTCAAACAAACCCGTCCAGACGACGAAAATCAAAATATGCCCGGAAAATCCAGTGATACCGTGGGAAACCCGGGAAAGGAGGATATGGAAAGAAGTTATGACGACCTTATAAATAGGATCAAGGAAGGAATAGCAAGGATGACACAGAAAGTCAAGCCTGGAACCATTATCGAAGAATATAAAATCATGAAAGGTACTTTTAAGGAACTCCAACAGCTATTTTTAGCGGCCATCGAAACCGCTCCTCAGAGCGCTAAGCCAGTCCTCAAACATGTAAAAATTCAAACAATGCCGGTAAACAAATTGACTATGGAAACCCAAACAACCCCAGCAAAGAGTAAGAAGAAACCTGGACACACAAAAACAATAGAAACACAAACAACCCCATCAAAAATAACAATGGAAGCTCCAAAAGGAGCCCCAGATGATGATAAGTTTGACAGGCTGGCAAGGGCGATCGAGGAAAACAACAAAAATATTCTGGACTTAAGGGAAAAATTTGAACAACAAAATATTATAGAAGCAAAAACAAAGACGTCGGGTAGAAAACAAACA